>JAJOOR010015682.1:0-12156 GCA_036250505.1 Solanum acaule | reverse complement strand
GTAAATTAGATTTGTAAGAAAAAATATTTAACTTGGCAAGCATATAAATATATAAATTATGCCATAATGTAACTTATAAACTACATCACATAAAAATAAATTTATACAATAATATAACTTATAAATCAAACCTGACATATACAATAATTATTATGATTTAATGAATACACCAAATATGGAGTAATGAATACAAAACAATGAAACAAAAGTGCATGAATACAATGAATACATTTAATATGTATCTTTACTTTAACTTAGAAAAAAATCAAATGGCATTACTATTTGTTAAAAAACAAATACTCCTCATATTTTCTTTGTATTCAAACTAAAAAAAATTAATTACCCAAGTCATTAACAAATACAGAATTATAGATGTTAACAGTTTTTTGTATCCAAGTTAAAAATGTATATTTACAATAGTCCTTGCATCAAGTAAAAAACAAATATTGAAACATTAAAAACAAATTTGAACAAAACTGTATTATGCATATTTCAATGAAGTCTACCAACATATATGTATACAAAACAAATATTGAACCATTAAAAACAAACGGCCGATCAAAAAATATTCAAACAATCCATTAACATTTTTCGTAATCAACAACCACAAAAAATTAAACAAATCCACCAAACTAATTTTTCTTACGTTGTTCATAGTACATACAATTTACAATGAAAATAGATAAAGTTTACAATTATTTACAAACTTTCATATCAAAATTTTATAATCACTTAGAAAAAGATTAAGGATGAAGCAATTAACTAATACCTGATCCAATTTGTATTCAACCAATTTGATCGAACTCCCAGTAAAAAAATCCTTCTCCACAGTTGTTTGTCAATGATTTTGTTGTACTGTTTAATAATTCTCAACAAACAGAAAAAAAAGATTTCAATCAAAATATATTGAAAATCGATAATGATAGAGCTCATCAGCTATGGAGAAGACCGATTAGTATTTAGTTTTGAAATTTTGTAACTGCTGAGACTTTTAAGCAATTGTTCCTTTTTAAAAAATGTCTCTCCCCTAAATTTCTCCTTTTTGTTATTTAACAATTGTATTATTTCAATTAAAACAAATAATAAAAACTTAAATAAGATACATAATAGATTAAAATTTTGCCATTTTTACTAAATATTGAAAGTGTTGACATTGGATCCTATTAAATGTCAAAATATTGACATTTTGAAAAATTTCCCATTAATTTAAACTTTAATTAAATCCATATTTATTGGATTTAAATATTTAACCCAATTATATTAATTCATAATATTTATTTGAGTTAATATATTTATGAATTTAATATAATCTGAAATATTTTATAAATCTATATTTAATAAATTTTAAATGATTACAAACACCCCTGCTTCAAGTCTTGTGAAGACATTTTATGACCAGACTTGAAGTATTAACTATACGATAACATGCATTTTAAGGTGCAACGTAAGAATTCTAATTAGTGACTGCTCCAAAATAATTGGAGCAATCCTAATTGGAGTAAATAATTATCATATATGGGATAAAGGAATGAAACTCATTTCACACGGGTCACCCAACTTGCCATTTTCCAATTGAAATGGGAAAGCCAACACACATATTTTTTAATTAGGACACAAAGAGGGTTCCTTTTTTTTTTAAAAAAAAAATTCAAATCTAATCGCCTTAGCCAAAAATAAATTGTAATTGAACTAGGAATTGTAATTCCACTTAATTTCATATTCACATATCTTTGCTATTGTCTTAAGCTGAAAAGGAATTGTAATTGAACTAGGAATTGTAATCCCACTCAATTTCATATTCATATATCTTTTCTATTGTTTTAGCCGAAAAGGAATTGCAATTGAACTATGAATTGTAATCCCACTCAATTTCATATTCTTATATCCTTTCTATTGTCCTAGCCAAAAAAGAATTGTAATTGAACTAGGAGAAGGATTTAATTCCCATCACATGACATCTATAAATAGACACATTGTCTCCACAATTTTGTCTTCAATTACAGATTGTGAGCTTCGAATCTATGTCGAAAGGGGCATAATTCAAGGTAATCTCCCTCCCTTTTCCTGATTTCGTCACTTTTTTACAACTTCACGCGTCTGTCGTAGAAAATTCATATCTCATTGTAGAAAAATCAAAATCATCAAAAATTTAATTTTTCAGAAACTAGACTTCTCGATCTCTAACATTTCCAAAATTCAGAATTTAATACCTTCAGAATATTTTTCGATGAATTTTTGATGTTAGCTCTAGATTCTGTCATGCTGAAAATTTCTGATTTGTGTAGCTTTACTAAAACTCTTCTGTCGTAATGTAGGAACAACGAAATCACAAGACGCTTGATTATTTCGAATCTAGACACAAATGTGTACAACATATCCGAAATTTAAAATTTAATACCTTCGGGATCATTCCAGATACTATTACAAAGTCAGCTTTAGATTTGGTGCACCAAAAGTTTCAGATTTGTGTGATGACATAAAAAACAATTGTATCTCGAGGTAGAAGTATCGAAATTGTGATCCACTCAATTCTACAAAAACTAGACACAAAAGGCCACAACATATACAAAATTTTGGATTAAACTCTTTTAATATTGTTCTAGACAATTTTTTGAAGTTAACTTTAAATTATGTCACATAGTTGATTGCAGATTTTCGTTGCCTCACAACTATTTTATATTTTGATGTTGGAATGTCATCACCAAAAAGGGTTGTTATCGCTGGAAACTATACTTCAAAGGTTTTATTATTACCAAGAAATTACTATCTCAAGTCTAACCTAGTTAGCTTAGCATAGCTTCGAAGTCTCAAACTTCTTGACGGGTAACAATCCCTCCTTTACTTATATCTTCTTTGTATTGTCCTTTTATTGTGTTTTTTTGTTTTGTTTTGTAGATCAACAAAAGCAATATTTGTATTTTTCATGGAGGCCACACAATGGAGAGCTTTATCACACAAGAATTTGATCTTGAGGTGTGAAGGGATGTATTTAACATCCCCACCTTGAAGATCACTAACTGGAGGCTTTACTAGATCCCGAATACTTGAGCATACGGTGTGAAGGGATGTGTTTAACGTCCCCGCCTTGAATATCACTAACTTGAGGCTTTACTAAATTCCGAATACTTGAGCATAAGGTGTGAAGGGGTGTGTTTAACGTCCCTGCCTTGAAGATCACTTACTTGAGGCTTTACTAAATTCCGAATACTATAGCATAAGGTGTGAACAGATGTGTTTAACGTCCCCACCTTAAAATCACTAACTTGAGGCTTTACTAAATTTTGAATACTTGAGAATAAGGTGTGAAGGGATGTGTTTAACGTTCCCACCTTGAGATCAACAACTTGAGGCTTTATAAAATCTTTATCAGGATAAATCCGCGAAAAGGCCAGCTTAAGGTGCAAGGGACAAATCTTGTTCACCTTAAGGCATGGAAATTTAAAGATCCCTTTAAGGATAAACCCGTGAAAAGGCCAGTTTAAGGTGCAAAGGGACAAATCTTGTCCACCTTAAGGCATGACCATTTTTTTTGTTACTCCTGTCCCGCAAGAGTATAAAGTCCATCTACGGATAAATTTGTCAAGAGGCCAACTTAAGGTGCAAAGGGATAAATCTCGTCCACCTTGAGGCATAGAAGTTTAATGATCCATTTAAGGATAAACAACTTAAGATGCAAAGGGAAAATTTGTCCACCTTAAGGCATGAAAATTCAAAGATCCACTTAAGGATAAATCCGCGACAAGGCTAGCTTAATGTACAAAGGGACAAATTTGTCCACCTTAAGGCATGAAAATTTAAAGATCCATTTAATGATAAATGTCACACCTCGAGCCTACACCCTGGGCGGGACTGACACTCGAGAACCATTGCTGACCCCAAGTGAAACCTTGGCCTGCCTTACTTACTCAGTAGAAGACTTAAACATAAGAAATATAATCCAAATACAAGATAAATCAACAGTCTCAAAACTAAACTCAAAATGTTTCAGAAAGTCAACATTTAACTTAGCCAATGTGGCAACTCAAAACTGAACATAAGCCAATAACAAGATAATGACGAATGAACTAACATCTGACTGTCTATCTATGAAGCCTCTAAACAACTGATATGGATGTTGGGACAAGACCCATGACATCCTAATGAACTAACTAATGCTGAAAGCAATAAAAAAGGATCCTCCAGAAGCAAGGAGGCTCACTAACAACTCTGGAGCTCAACTAGAATCAATGATGCGCGGGATGCTGATCCTGGTTACTTGTGTCTGCATCATAAGAAGATGCAGGCCAAATGACATCAGTACATTGAATGTACGAGTATGTGAGGGGAATTCTAAAACAAGACATAAGCTTGAAAGGAACTGAAGAACTTACCTGGCTCAACTCAACTTAAATGAACTCATTTCAATATAAAGAAGTTTAAAACAAGTGCAATATAAAGAAAAACTATTTAAAACATAGATGTCAACTCTGTGTATTTTGGAAATACAATAATACTCTGTGTATGCAAAGATACAACATAACTTTACAATGTATGTAAAAATACAATTAAACTGTGTATATAAGAATACAATTACTTTTGTTGGAGTTTCTCTAACCGACAACCATCACGTAGGAGCTATTGTGATGATACAACGTTTTGCCTCACGCTGCCAGGGCCGTCCTATACCTTTCCGAGGGTATAGAACATGAACTACTAAGTGGATACACTAGTCTATGCTAAAAGCACTAAAAGGAATCATCTAAAAAATATGACCCTTTTCTACCCATGATGGTTACATGGTTTATGGGGGCTGTGAGTTGTATGAACTCTCCCCCATATCGGTGGTCAATACTACTCCCCAAATATGATACTAGCTCTTATGTTTAAAAAATACTTCTTTCTGTAATTTGAGATAATTGCTCAAAAACTTAGCTCAATGGCTATCTTGGAAATCAAAGTTTCCTCTCTTGATTAATTGTGAAAGCGTTTACTCTTTTTGAAAACTAGCTCAAAGGCTCTTTAGAAATCAAGACTTCCTTTCTTGTTTAAATGTGAAAACATTTTAAACTCTTTGGGAATACAATAGTCCCCATATACTCTTTGAAGAGATGAACTTCAATCTTTACTCTTTACTCAACTTGAACTTTAAGTCTTAAAACAAAGTTAAAAGCATTTGCAAAAGACTTTTTGAAAAGACTCTAAGAACTTCCTAGACTTGGCTCTTAACTTTCCTTGAATTTGAATTTATGCATTCAAGGTTATGATTCATGTTTCTGGATGATTTCTAGATGTCTAAAAGTCATTTAGAGTAGTTAGAATCAATAGGAAGTTTCAGTACACTTTAGAAGGACTTAAACGGGCTAAACGACAAAAAACGGGTTGGGGCGGACGGACCTGGCCCACTATTGGCGCGCCACACCAGCCCCAACAAACCATTCCAACCGGGAGTCAGAATTTCTTTGAATATGTCAAAGACCCCTTTTTTGGCGTATTGCTGGCGCAATGCGCCAGCCCCCATCATTCAGTGACCCATTTTGGGCGCACTGCTGGCGCATCGCCCCAGCCTTCCTGGCGCTATGGGGGCGTGCCGTGCCAGCCTTCCCCTAGTTCAACCTGACGAATTTTCCAACTCGTTTTCTGACCTTAACTCAACTAAACTCGATACCCTTTTTCAAATTCTTAGATTCAATTACCCAAAACATACACACGGATCTAACTCAAACAACTCAAAGGATCAACATTCTAATCTCAATAAACTCCTTAATCTCAACCCAAATTTAAGAACGAAAGCAATTCAAGAACACCCATCAAGAACATTCAAACTTCCAATCTTTTTAGGAAAAATTCACGCTGAAATAAACATGTTTGGCACGTGGGTGAACGAACCCAACGTTATGAAAGTTTCACATACCTTGTAGGATCAATCCTCGATGAAATCCGCAATCAATTCCTCACGAAGACGACGAAATCTTGATTTCCTTCTTCTCTTTTCTCTTGAGTTCTTCTCTCTAAAGCCCTAGCATAAATTTCTAATTGTGTAAACTGAACCAATTCAGTTTTGACCCTAATTAATTCACAAAAAAACGAATCAAATCAATTGGGTAAGAAAAAGACCAAAATACCCCTTTAAAATTCGGGTTGGACTTTCCTTATTCAAACAACCCAACTTCCAATGGGAATATCTCGCTCATACAAACTCAGAATTGAGAAAACTCAGTGGCATTAGAAAGATTATTCCAAGATCTTTCCTACGATATCTGGAAGCACACCTAACTCATCCTGAGATATGAGTTATGGTCGTTTAAAGTTGACCAAAACTCATACTTAACTTAATTTAACAATTTTCTAGATTTCATTCTTTCCAAAAAATGACTCTTTCTAATTCTAACTCTTTCTAACTTCAATTAGCGAGATGTTACAATATCTCCCCCTTGGGAACATTCGCCCTCGAATGAACTTACTCTCACTAGGCTAAGGGTGTAATATTTAAAATTCAACTCAAACACCCAACAAGCAATGCAAATACCACATGCCAACTTATAATTTAAAGGGTACTAAGAAGAGAATTAGTACCTTGGTCTGGAACTTCTCCAGTTTCAAAGAGATGTGGATATTTATTCTTCATATCTTCCTCAGCTTCCCAAGTAGCTTCCTCAACAGATTGGTTCCTCCAAAGAACTTTGACTGATGCTACTTCCTTGGTCCTCAACTTGCGAACTTGGCGATCTAGTATCTGAACAGGAATCTCCTCATAAGATAAGCTATCCTTGAATGACGAATCACCCATGCACTTCTTCAACATGGAGATGTGAAATACCGGATGAACCGCTACTAACTCTTGTGGTAGCTCTAACTCATAAGCTACATTACCAATCCTCTTAGATATTCGATAAGGACCAATATATCATGGACTAAGCTTCCCCTTCTTACCAAATCTCATAACACCCTTCATGGGTGAAACTTTTAAATACACCTAATCATCTACTTCAAACTCTAACTCCCTTCTCCTAACATCAGTATAGGATATTTGACGACTTTGCGCCATTTTCAACCTCTCTTGAACGACTTTCACCTTCTCCATAGCTTGATGAACTAAGTCTGGTCCTATCAACCCAGCTTTGCCAACTTCAAACCATCCAATATGAGATCTGTATCTTCTCCCATAAAGAGCTTCATAAGGAGACATTTAGATGCTAGAGTGGTAACTATTGTTGTAAGAAAATTTAATAAGAGATAGGTGATCATCCCAATTACCTTTGAAATTAATAACACAATCCCTCAACATATCCTCTAAGGTTTGAATAGTACATTTTTCTTGCCCATCTGTCTGAGGATGGAAGGCAATACTTAAGTTCACATTTGAACCCAAGCCTTTTTTGAATGACTTTCAAAACTGTGCAGTAAATTGCGCACCTCTGTCTGAAATAATGGAGACCAGAACTCCATGAAGTCTAACTACTTATTGAAGATACAACTTAGCATAATCTTCTTCTGAATGGGTGGTCTTTATCGACAAAAAGTGGGTTGATTTTGTCATTCTATCAACAATAACCCAAATAGAATCATGTTGCCTGCAAGACCTTGGTAAGCTTGTGATGAAATACATATTAATCATATCCCACTTACATTCCGGAAGTTCTATATTTTGACCCATACCACCGGGCCTTTGGTGCTCTACTTTAACTTGTTGGCAATTCGGACACTTTGCAACAAATTCTGCAATGCCCTTCTTCATACTACTCCACCAATAGACTTCTCTCAAATCGCGATATATCTTTGTGGAACCCGGATGAATAGAATATCTGGAGCTATGAGCTTCCTCCATGATCCTCTCTTGGAGTTCATCCACCCTTAGTACACACAATCTACCTTGATACCTTAATACCCCATCTCCCCCTTGTTCAAAAGCCATTACTTTTTGCTTATGAACATTTTCCTTCAATTCAAGCAAAATTGGGTCTTGGTCTTGTTTCTCTTTAACTTCAGACACTAAAGATGATTCAGCCCCATTCATCACCATTACTCCTCCTTCTGTGGAATCCATTAGTCGGACTCCCAAGCATGCAAGTCTGTACATCTCTTTCTTATCTTCATTGAAATGGGTGGTACTACCTATAGACAACCTGCTCAAGGCATCAGCAATAACATTAGTCTTACCTGGGTGATAAAAAATACTCATGTCATAATTCTTGAGTAATTCCAACCACCTCCTTTGTCTGAGATTAAGCTCTTTCTGAGTAAACACATACTGAGGCTCTTGTGATCAGTGAACAAATCCACATGAACACCATAAAGATAATGGTGCCATATTTTCAAAACAAAAACTACGGCAACCAATTCTAGATCATGGTTTGGGTAATTCTTCTCATGAACTTTCAACTGTCTGGAGGCATAAGCTATAGCTTTGCCATTTTGCATTAACACACAACCCAAACCCACTCTAGATGCATCATAATACACAACAAAGCCTTGGGTACCTTCTGGTAAGGTCAATACTGGGGCAGTAGTCAACCTATTTTTCAATTCATGAAAGCTTTTCTCATAAGCTTCCGACCATTGAAATTTCACTATTTTTAGTGTTAACTTGGTCAAAGCATATGAAATAGATGTGAAACCCTCTATGAACCTTCTATAATAGCCAACCAAACCCAAGAAACTCCTAATGTCGGTTAAAGATGTGGGTCTAGGCCAATTCTGCACTGTCTCTATTTTTTGAATATCAACTTTAATTCCCTCTCCAGATACAATGTGGCCTAAGAATGCCATTGACTCAAGCCAAAACTCGCACTTAGAGCACTTGGCATACAACTCTCTATCTTTTAGAGTTTGGAGAACTATTATGAGATGACTAACATGATCTTCTTCATTCCTTGAATAGATTTGTATGTCATCAATGAAGACGATAACAAGCATATATAAATAAGGTTTGAATACTCTATTCATAAGGTCCATGAATGTTGCAGGCGCATTTGTCAAACCAAAGGACATGACCAGAAACTCATAATGATCATAACGGGTTCTGAAAGTTGTCTTTGGAATATCACATTCCCTTACTCTTAACTGATGGTAGCCAGATTTGAGGTCTATCATAGAGAAACAAGTGGCACCCTGAAGTTGATCGAATAGATCATCAATTCTCAGAAAGGGGATACTTATTCTTGATGGTAACCTTGTTCAATTGACGGTAATCTATACCTATCCTAAGGGAACAATCCTTCTTCCTCACAAATAAGACCGGAGAACCCCAAGGTGAGACACTTGGTCGAATAAAACCCTTATCTAGGAGGTCTTTCAACTCTTTTAATTCTGTTGGTGCCATTCTATATGGAGAAATAGATATAGGATGAGTATCTGGAAGAAGGTCTATACCAAAGTCTATCTCTCTCAAGAGGGACTACGGGAAGATCATCTAGAAAGATTTCTGGAAATTCTCTTACTACTGAAACTGACTGAATAAGAGGTATCTCAACACTAGAGTCATTAACTCGGACTAAGTGATAGACACACCCCTTGGAAACTAACTTCCGTGCCTTAAGGTATGAAATGAAACGACCCTTAGGCACTGCTGAACTGCTTTTCCACTCTAAGACTGGCTCATTTGGAAACTAAAACTTGACAACTCGAGTTCTACAATCCACTGAGGCATAACAGGCATGAAGCCAAACCATACCAAGAATGACATCGAAATCTACCATGTCTAACTCAACTAAATCAGCCATTGTACTCTTGTGATTGATGAAAATGGGACAATCACGATAGACTCTCTTTGCTAGAATAGACTCACGAACAAGTGTAGAAACACTTAAGGGTTCACTAAGTTGCTCAGGAATAACATTAAATTTCATCGCAACATACGGAGTTACAAAGGATAAAGTTGCCCCTGGGTCTAGCAAAGCATAAATAGTAAAGTTAAAGACTTGGATCATACTAGTGACAACATATGGCGAATCCTCTTGCTTTTGGTGACTATTGATAGCATATAAGCAGTTTGTTCCTTCGCCAGTACCGAAATTAGCCCCTCAAGGTGTAGCTCCATCTAGTGGAGCAACTAAAGAAGACTGGGCTCTATTGCCCCCATTATCGTTACCCTGCTTGTTCTTTGGACATTCTCGCATGAAATGACTATTCTGGCTACACTTGAAACAACTAGTGAAGTCCTCACGACATGTACCTGAGTGGTTCCTACCACACTTAGCGCAGGCAGAAGGCTTGCTACCCCCTTGTGCCATACTACCCTGAGAATTGGCAGGTTTAGCTCTGAAATTCTGACTATTGTACTCACTTTTGTTATTAGGTGTAGATGCAGGTGCACTAGGAGATAATAGAGCAGGCCCCTTCTGTTTCTATTGGAAAGATGACCGGTTGGCATTATTCTTCTGCTGCCCGGACTCATTCCCTTTCTTAGCTATCTTATTCTTAAACTCTTCTCTATCCCTCAACTTCTCTTCCTCCACCTGCTGCACATAGACCATCAACCTTGCTATATCCATGTCACCTATTAGCATTGCATCCTTACCTTCCTTACTCGACAGACAAGACAACCCAACAACAAACAAGTTCATTCTGCTCCTCATATCAGCAACCATCTCCGGAGCATACTGAGAAAGTCGTGTGAACCTCATACTACAATCATGAACGATCAAAGAATCCTGCTTAAGTGTGAGAAACTCTCATACCTTAGCCTCTTTCAGTTCTCGGAGGAAGAAAAGTCCCAAGAAGGCCTCCCCAAAACAAGCCCAACTCACAGGTGGTGCATCCTCATCTCGGTTCTTCTTCTATTGATCGAACCAAATTCTAGCGACACCCTTCATTTGGTATGCAACTAGTTCCACCCTCTCAGTATTAGCAACATGTGTGATCTCAAAAACCTTCTGAAGTTCTTCAACAAAGTTCTTTGGATCCTCAGTAACACTTGAACCTGTGAAGCTTGGTGGATTCATCCTTAAGAACTCCCGAATCCTTGAAGTGTAAGCTACTTCCTGTCGATTCCCTCTTTGTTTCCCAGCTTGGTTGGTCACAACATGGTTCAAAATCCGAATAGCCTCATAGAAATCAAGCATTGGTGACCTCTCCTTAGGGTTGCACTTCTGGTGCATGATGAGTCCACAAATTGGACTCATTTAGGGATTTATTTTGATAGAAATAGTGTCTTTGAATGCTTATTTTATCTCAATATCTGATGAAAACTCTTAAGTTTCAAGTATTTGAAGTTTTAGTGGAAGCATGGACTCTTAGGCGCAAAATGGAACAAAAAGGCTGAAAAGAACGAAGAAGCTGAAGCATGAGCATCGCCAAGAACCTTTGGCGATTTGCTGAAAGGATAGACTCCGCCATTTGTTCCAGTATGCGAAGCCCTGAAGGAAGAGGATAAAAGAGGCGATGAAAGGAGGAGTTGGCGCTTCGCCGAATAGTTCTGCGAAGCAGTACTATACCGACCAATGCTCCAGAACGTGAAGATGCCGTAGGCAAGCACTCAAGTTCCGAACCATTATTATTATTATTATTTTCAAAATAGAATAGTACTTTTTAGATATTTTCTCTCAAGTTTGGAGAGGGTTTTGTGGGAGACTTGAAAAGAGAAGGATTTTATCTTCCCCAAGTTGGAAGTGAGTCTTCTCCATTCTTCTTCCTTTGCTTAAATCAAGGTTTAATTTCTTATACCCATTTGATTTTAGTATTATTTTAGGTGTATTTTGTTATTTCATGATGTGTGGCTAAAAACCCCTATTCTTGGGGTGTGATTTAGCAAATATGTGTTGATATTGTTGTTGGGTTTTGCTTGCTGATAGGGTAGATGTATTATAATGGTGATTTCACCTAGTGGTTGTGGTTCAATTTAATGGGTTTGTAATTGCAAATACAAAACCACCAATGTGTTTTCGGCTTGCCCGAGAGGGAGGTCGTGAAACCAAGACCACTAGATTGATGGCCTAAGGAGTGGGTCGACATGAGGTTTAGCCCGAGAAGGTGAGCCCTAGTCCCATATCCTAACACTCAGCTCGAGAGAGTGAGTGGGGTAAGGCGTAGGCTGGTCTTTATGCGGCAAATGGGTGTCCGAGAGGAACCCATTTGAAACGGAGTAAGTTGCCCGAGAGGGAACTTATTTCCATCTAAAGCTTAGCCTAGTCACTATTATCTTGCAAATTTCCTATTGAAAGCATGTACCCAACGATTTAT
>JAJOOR010015681.1:0-25054 GCA_036250505.1 Solanum acaule | reverse complement strand
ATTTTACCAATGGATTAATGATCGGTTGGTATATTACCAACTATTTTAATGATGTTAGTAATTTACTAACTACAATCTTTATTCGTCGGCAAAATTTTCAACTAATTGGATATTGGTTGGCAAGTTTACCAACAAATTATATTTCGTTACTAATTTACCAACACATTTATATTTGATTGGTAAAATTAGTAACACAATTTTGCCGTTGGTAAATGTTTGGTTAGTAATTCATTGGTAATATGTTAATAAATTATATAAACAATTTTTTGTCATATTTACCAACCGATATATACTTCGTTGGTAATATTACCAACAAAAGGTGTGCGTTAGTAATATTTCATTTGGTAGTCCATTGATAGAAAGTTGCTAAATTCGGTGCCATTTTTTCCCGCCATATTTACCAATTCAAATACTCAGTAAGATTTTGGTTGGTAATCTGTTAGAATTTCGTTGATAAGTTTTAAAATATAATTCAGTTAGAAATATGTTGGTAATTTTTTAGTAGAATACTAACCAACTTAAGTTGTTAGTAAAATCTGTTGGCAATTTGGGGGTTTTTTGTAAAGATTTTTTACAACACAAAACATCAATTTTCAATAGCCAGTGATTAACTAGTAGTGGAATCTATCTATATATAAAAGGAGAAGAAAAAGTGCCACGTGTCAGCACCACAAAAAAATAATTATTATTTATTAAAAAATCAATCAAAAAACAGACGCAACTTTTCATAAAAGTTACAACTCTTCATAAAAGTCGCAACTCTTCATAAAAGTCGCAACTTTTCATAAAAGTCACGTCATTTCATGAAAAGGGAAGGGTATTTTTGGAAATAAATAAATTTAAAAGGAAATTCTTGCTTGTGGTGGCGCCACGTAGGCAGACCTAGGGTTCTCTTTTATATAAATATATGATATTTTCAATTTTTGATGATTTATGTTTTTTAAAGTTTTTTTAAGTTATTGCAAATTTTTATTTTTATTTTTATTTTTAGATTCTTAGATTTTAAATTAATTCTTTTTTTGTGGTGAGTTCTTTTTACAGATTTTCTATTAATTTTAAAAATGAATGAAAAATAAACAAGAAGTTAAAACGGTCATTTATCTTGATCTTTATCTTTATCTTGATCTTGATCTTGATCTTGAACTTGAACTTGAACTTGGACTTGGACTTGGACTTGATCTTGATCTTAATCTTGATCTTGACTTGAACTTATCTTGACTTCTAGTTGAATTCAAGGGCTTCGAGCTTGATCTTGAATCCGAGGGTCTTGATCTTGATCATTCTCGAACTTGAACTTTATCTTGATCTTGACTTCTAGTTGAATCCAAGGGCTTCGAGCTTCATCTTGAATCTGGCGGTCTTGATCTTGATCGTTCTTGGACTTGAACTTTATCTTGATCTTGACTTCTAGTTGAATCCAAGGGCTTCGAGCTTGATCTTGAATCTTGCCGTCTTGATCTTGATTGTTCTTGAACTTGAACTTTATCTTGATCTTGACTTCTTCAAATCTTCAATTCTTAAACTTGAACACTTGAATTGTTGAACTCTTGAGTTCTTGAATTCTTAAACTTGTAGCTTGTAGAGAAATTTGTGGCTTTTGATCCACAAGCTTTCTCTAAATTTTTGTTTAGAATTCTTCGTTCTCTTTTCTGAATTATGAAGACCCCTATTTATAGTTTTAGAATAGGGGAGTTGTGATTTGAATATGATTCTCTTCTGCCAATCAGATTTAAGTGACATGACATATGGGCTTTATGGAGCGGGCTTTAATTAAATTCATATTTATTGAATTTAAATAATTAACTCAATTATATCAATCCATAATATTTATTTGAACTAATATATTAATGAATTTTAATATAATCCGAATCATTTAAATAAATTTTAAATGATTACATGACTATTTTTGCTCAGTTTATGATTATGATTTGATTCTTTAATATAGATTATTTATTCGAAAAGATATATTGTCAAATTGCTATACTAGATGAAGGTAATCGTGTTACATAAGAGTTCAAATCAACCTCTGTCCAAGCATTATAGGTATTGTCTATTAGAATTTGTAGTTATTTACTTTTCCATTACTCATTTTCCTTATTGCATAATCACTTTCATAAATTATCCACATAGTTGTACTAGATATAAAACATATATTACATTCTCACAAAATATAAGAGGGCACAAAAATGAAATGAGATAAAAAAAAAGTTAGGGAGTAAAAATTTCATCTTCTTCGATTTATTATATATTCATCATCATTTAAATTTTTCGTTTCTTTTTATTTGTGTTGCAGGTAACACAAAATCAATTCATCAAATCAAAAACAAAAACTAAATCAGAACTCAGAAGCAAGTAAAGCATACACAAGATGTATTGAAGTCTTTGGATGATAAAGAATAAACTTCTACATGAATGGAGTTCATGTCCTCACCCTTACGGTGTGTTTCAATATTTTATGGTTAAAAAACTGATAGTTATATATTATTATATTTTATAGATTTATAGATTCTCTCAAAAAATAAACATATTAATTAAAAAAAAAACTGACAAAATACTGATAGGTACAAGTGTTAGTTGATTTTTATTTACGTTAATCCAAGTATTCTACAACTACAGTTACCTATTATAAGTATTATTACTTTCTTCTCAATTTTTTAAACGTTTGTTTTTATTGCAATTATATGTAAGTTGATTACCTTTAGTATCGTTACTAAGGTTTATATATATCCATTCAAGTAATGAACAACTATTTGTTGTAATATGTTTTTGTTGCAAAATTACATATTCCCTTTATTATTTATTATATTATATAAATAAGTGTCCATTCAAGTAATGAACAGCAATTATAGTTTAATTGATATTTCTTTTTATCTTTTTTCGCGTTAGTCTTTGTTACAAATTTGCATATTTTTCTTTCCATAAAATTATAAATTAGTAATCTTAATTGTGAAGATTCTCAATTTGTTGATATAATGTAGAATGCGGAGGGGGAGTGAGTGTAAATAATATGCATGATTATGTATGTACACATATATAAATAATTATTAATTTAAGAATTTTAAAAAAATAAATGCACCATGTTAGTCGATGGAGAATTTTTAGGAATAATGGTAGAGAATTTTAAGGAATAATTTCAAACTTTAAAATTAATATAAAATAAAAATTATTGTAACAGTTTTCAATTATATAATCCACCAAAAAAATTACAAAAATATTTAAAATATACAAAAACTGTCGTCTTTTATTTATTTCTTTTTAATTTGTAATTTGAATTGTTTAAATGCTAATTTAATTGATGTTTTTTTATTTTCAAATTGGTGACAACTTCTCATCAATTATTTATTATCTTCTCCAATAAAAAAATAAAATTGCTTTATGATTAAAGAGCACAAACATTTCGATACCAATTCTAATAGACTTTGTTGATCATCATACAAATATACTTTTGGTCTGTGCCATGCATGTTTTAACCAACTTTTTTATATTTTATTAAATTATCATAAGCACAATCACACAATATGTGATAGTTAAATAACTTTTTGAATAATTTTGTACTTGGATATACTAACGATATAAATGTTTAATTTTAGATTTTTACTTTGCTATTGAAGCTTATTAAACATATGTAAGATATTATTGTAGTATATTCCATCATGAAATGGCATACACATGAATTTCTTATTTTAACAATTGCGTTTAAACACACAATATAAATATAATAAGAAAGTATGTCATTTTTTACAATATATATATTAGGTATTTTGGGGTACGACAACTTTAAGAAAGTGTTCTATAATTTTTTTACTTCTAAACTGCAACTACAAAAATATTATGTTTATTAAAATTAATTTAAGTTTAATGGTAAAATTTACTAATAAAATTATTTTGTTTGAAATAAGTTATAGTTCTAACTTGAATCTATAAAAGGATAAATTTTATTTTTAAAAAATATTTATATAGGATAATATTTGCTTAAAATTAGTTAATTAAATTAGTGTTAAATGTAAATTTTTAAATTTTGAATTTGAATTGGAAGTCACATATTGATCTTCTCTAATTTGAATTGAAAATGAACTCTATATCAGATAAATTCGAATTTCAATTTAATATTTTTTAAAGAGCTTGCATGTACGCTCAATTATTTTTATTTCAATCGTGCAAATTAATAAACTAATTCAAAATAAATATTGGAAATTTAATTTTAAAATCGTGAACTATATAATGAAAACAAAAACGTGAAACAAAAAAATTATTTGATGCTTGCATGATTCGTTGTCTCTATTCATATATATAGATGTGATTATTGGAGTTAGAGGTAGAGAAGAATGAAGGTTAGTATGTTCCATTGTGGAATACAATAGTTACATTTTCTTTAAGATAATATGATTTAACATGATCAATCATTGCAACCTGAAACAACTAGAAATAATACTTTAATATTATCCGCACATCGCGCGGGCACGTATACTAGTATCATATTCAACAAAGTGCATGAACACCAATGTTTAATCCATTTTACTCATTAAGGGGGAGAGCTCAATTACTTCATCAAAAATACAAGATAAACCAATTAAGAACATTATGTGCAAAACAACAATAAATACACATCAGTTCCAAAAAAGTTAAAGTCGACTATATGAACTCTCATTGACTATGTTTTTCCATCTAAATTCATTTGATATAAGATAACTAATATTTTCATCCCTTTTTTATTTTGTCCCAAGAATACACGTATCCGTATTTAAAAACAATTTTAATTTATCTTCTTCTTTTTATGACAAGGGAAACCCGTAGCCACTTCCCTTTGGGTGTGCATAGGCTAAAACCTCTGCTGCCATGCAATAGCTCGCACACCACATAGGAGGGGTATTCCGCACTAGGTAAGCTTGGTGCGACGAGCTCGACCCAGAAGGAAAACCCCTTGCCTTCGAACATGAGACCTCCAACATGGAAGTCCCAGCCCAAACCACTAGACCACCTTTACCCTTAATGATGCAAATGTTTGTGTAACTGAAGAGTACTATGTAATCAAAGTTTTTTTCCTGCTAATTTTAGTGTGTTTTGAAAAATTTGAATTAAATACACACATACTTCTAGCATATGTCAAGTCAAATTAAGGATCTGCAGGCAATATAAGATTAACCCTAATTAATGATAATTCAAAAATGAATTTCATCCTTATTGAAAAATCCCAATTTCACGTAAATATTTCATATATTTTGAGGAATGTTTCATTTTTCTTTGTCAACCAAACTTTTTATCACAAAATTGGAAATTTTTATCATGGGAAGTAAGTGGGGAGGGGAATCATATATTTCTTTATGTAACTTTAGCAGATACATAGAAGTCATGCATACAGATTTTCAGAATTCATCATCTAAGAGGATTTTCATGGCTATAAAAAAGAGAACTTGTGACTCAATTTCGCCGGGGAGATGATCGGAAAGGCATTCACCATAGATAGACCGGATACTAATTCGCCATAGAGATGATCAAAAGATTTTCGCCATAGACAGATCGGAAAGGAATTCACCATAAATATTATCGAAGAGGAATTCGCTGGTGGAGGAGATGATTCTACACTTCAAGAAGGAAGGCTCCATCATCATAAATTATAAGGGGATTATATACCCTATTTTGGGTCCATTTTTAGGTTATATTTATTTCTTTTGGAAAAATATAAATATGATTAAAAGGAAATATTTAGTAATTTTTAATCAACTAAAAAGAAGGTCCAATATCAGTAAGGCCTCATTTGTTTTCACTAAGACATCACCATAGATAGATTGGAAAGGAGTTCACCGTAGAGATGATAAAAAGGGGATTCATCGGCGGAGGAGATGATTCTACACTTTAAGAAGGAAAGCTCTATGGTCTGAAATTATAAGGGGATTCTATACCCTATTTTGGGTCCATTTTTAGCTAATATTTTTTTTTTGAAAAAATAAAATATCAATAAAAGGAAATATTTAGTAAGTTTTAATTAAATAAAAAGAAGGCCCTATATTAGTAAGGTCTCATTTGTTTGAATCTGAACGCACATCATGTTAAATAATCAAGACAGTTTGTTTTCTCAACATTTGGATGTATAAAATTTGTCTTTTTTAAAGAATAACAAATATAAAAATCAAACAAATAGCTAAATTGATCCTATGTTATATCAATAATACATTTTAATTATTTTTATGGCAATTGGTGATGGTGATGACTAACAATGGGAATTGTGTCTGATAATGCTCAACTACATTTCATCCGATTCTAAGTGTAGGCGGTCGCTAACAAGTATAAACCCAACTACGAGTTGGGGTCGATCCCGCAAGGAGTGATACGGTAAAGAATTCGATTACGAAGTAAAATGGTGTTCTAATCGTTTGTAGTTTAGACTCTTTCGCGACGAATAAAGTAAATGACAAGGGTTTGACAATTAATGTCAAATTGAGGGATTTGGGTGAACAATTAACAACTACAAATAACCGGAAGTAAACAAGTAGTGAGGGTTTCTTGGGATTGTGATAAATTGAATGTCAATTTAGCTAAATGGGTAATTATTATTTACTAAAAGTCATTGAACTCCAGTAGGTAGGCTAGGCCTTAGGTGCTATATCTATTTCTCAATCAACTATCACGAATCAAGTGGGTTATTTCGAACCTCGACAAACCAACAAAAAAAAAAGGCCAATGCCTTGATCAATCTACTTTTTCAAGTTAATTAGATTAGTAGGATTTCATTCAGACCAACTTTCTCAAGCTTAATCTGCAATAACACAATCACTACAATCATTGATTAAAAGTTTTAACTCCAAAACTTTTTTCTCAACCAAGCTTAGAATGCTAAACTAGAATTGCATATGCAACTATAATTCATCAATTAAAACTCAAATTATTAATTGAAACCACTTCAAATGAACTATAAAATCAGTAAATACTAACACTCATAAATAATTGAAACATTCGACTACATAATCACAGCCCCAAGAATGAGGGTTTTAGTCAAACATAATAAAGAACAAGAAATCGTTACCAACTATGTTTTTCATAAGATTGGGAAACATTCCATAGGTCTCCAAATGCTCAAATTGAAGCTAAAAATCAAACAAACCCTAAATCTCTTCTCAAAAAGTGTAAAAATAATTTTAGAATGTTTAGGATAAAAAACGTAGAACTGGACAATGTGGGAACTGCTTTTCTTCTTTTCAAAATTGCATTTATACCTTCCCAGAATTTCAAATTCAGAGTCACTCGGTGAATTAAGTCGGGATTCGCCGACATGATTAGTGATGCACCGAGTGCCCCTTCCATCGCCTTCTTGTCTTGGCTTTTTACCCTTTCTTTTTTGTAACTTTAGGCGATCAAGGTCAGGCTTGCTCACCTAATCGGCCCGTCGCCAAACCATCCATTTTCTCGCCAAGTTAGCCTTTTCCATGGGTTGGCCTGCTGGAACTTAGGCAGGCTGAAGGTAGACTCAGTTACTCGCCGAGTGGCTTTGGCGAGTACCAGCTTTGCTTTCCTTCAACTCTTTTAGCCTTTTTCTCTCCTTTTTGCCTCGTAATGCTCTTGCCTTGCTCTTTTTCCTTCATTGCTGCAAATTGATATTTTATCATCAATTTAGAGCGTAAATTAGGCATTGAGGACATTAATTCCTTAAATATTAAGCCCTAAATGAATCGAAGTCCCTGACTCATCAGTCTGTCAATTTGAAATGATGTTAACTGATGATGCATGTTGTGGCTAGTACATTATGGAAAAGTGTTTGGCAATAGTGATTAATCATGGTTGTTGGTGGTAGCAACTTATAATTAGTAGTGGAATGATAATGATAGCGAATGACACTGGTGAATGATGATGATGGTTAGAGGTATAAAATATTGAGTAATGGTGGTAATTATCAATAGTGATTAGTGGATGTAATAACGATGGTTGGTTATGATGCAAATGAGGGCTACTGGTGATGCCAATTGATAGGCTAGAATGACCTTAGTACTGATGTCAATGAGCCTTAGCCTAGGTTGGCTAGTGTTTGCCTTAGATGTTGTTTGAGTCGTGACAACACTAGGACAACTCTTGCACCCAATGGACTATAGAAGATAGAATATTTTCGTAGAAATCTTCCTACAACGTTAATGCCAATTTAATTTTATAGCAAATAACTTTATCTATCCAAAATTGTTCTCCGAGTGCTTCTCAAGGCGAAATGATTGCCTCAATGGTAATATTTTATTTCTAAAATGTTATATATATATATACACACACACTTTATTGGTCAACTTGGCTGAATTTTTTATTTTTTAAGGAGAATTATCAACATAACAATTTTAATATTAAAAGTTCTAGCCTTCATACCTTTCCCTTTTAAGAGGATTAGAATATTTGAAGTTGTAGGTTGGTAAAAGTTATTTTTGGTGCTTGTTGAATTCTTTAAACAATTGATTGTTAGGACTACAATCCTATGGTTAATAGGAAGTGACAAAGAGTGTTGTAGCATAATCATAAAAGAAGTTAAATGTTCCTAGAAAAGCTCATCCATGTATCTCTTTTCAATACTCTCTCCGTCCTATTTTATGAGAGGTAGTTTGACTCGGCACGGAGTCTAAGAAAGAAAGGAAGACTTTTAAAATTGTTGGTCCAAAATGAATGATAGAAATTTGTGTGGCAGTAAATCAGTTCATTAAGGGTAAAATAGACATTTTACAGTCAAATTGTTACTTAATATAGAAATGTATCATTATTTTTTGGGACTGACAAAATGTAACACTCCGGAAATGTGTAGATCTAACTAGAGCTAAAATTAATGGGATAAGAGTCTAGAGAGAGGGCAAGGGCCAAAATCACTTAAGAAAAGTGAAGGAAAACAATTTTTGTAGTGGACCACTCGGCGATGGGGAAGCATGGTCGCCCAATGGACTTGGCGAATCGCCCATGTCCCCTTGGGGTCGCCTAGTGGGATCCCCTCACGACCTACTTTGTTGGCGCATCACCCAAGGGACCCCTCCATCGCCTAAGTGAGCTGCCCTTTTGGGGAGCATACTGGAAAATTAGGCGAACCAAGGGTCCATTAGGCGTGTCACCTAGTGCCCTTGGCGAGCCAAGTGGTGCATTAGGCGAGCCAAGTCGTGAGGGGTAGTTAATTTTAAGTTGAAACTTTAAGGGTCTCTAGTTTCTTCCAAAAATTGAACCCACATTATTTTACTATTTTCCTAATAAGTATATAAGCTTTTAGACACAAATTTCCCCTAATTAAGTCACTTTTGTTGAATAAAAAAGAAAACCCAAAAACTTCATCTTCCTCACAATATTTCTCTCTCTAAAACTCAAAGAAGAAGAAAGGTAGACTTGGAGCTAGGGTTTGGCAAATTCAAGGGTTCTTCCTCAAATTTCTTGGATATTCTTAAGCAAGGTATGGTGGCCTTTCATCTATGGGTAGCTTTCACCCATAGAGTCCCTTCAAAACTTGATTTCAAAGCTTTCAATTTCCCCAAAACCTAGGGTTTCAATCTAAGTCATGGGTTCTCTTTCAAAACGTTTTGAATTGTTTATTTATGGTTGATTATGGTTGAATTTATGATTAATTATTGATTTATGATAAAAATCCCCCCAAGAACCCATGATTCCCCCATATTGCTAAATTTTGAATTCATGATGTGGGTTGGTTGATTATAGAGGTATGTAAATTGATTATGCTTATGTTGATTGAGTTATTGAATCATTATATTCCCCTATCTAATGTAGAAATTATAGATGTTTGGGTTGAGCTGGATTCATGGCCTTGAAGGGCAAATTATGAGGGTTTGTACATGTTGATGAGAGTTGTGTATGAGCTTATGATTCACTTAGAAAGTGAAGATCCTATGACTATTGTGTAAATGTGGTGTTGTTGCAAGGTCATTCTCCCCATACCCTTACACATGACTATGCATGAAATGTCTATGAATATGATAATGTTGTTGTGTTGATTGAAAGGCTATTCTCATGAACATACTATGAATATGATATGAAAGATTTACTCACATAGTAATGATTCTAAGGTTGAAAGTCCATTCTCACCTAATGAATCTATGAGCTATCATGATATCATGTTGGTTTGAGTTCTAGGGCATTCTTTCAGGAACGTGTACTTAAGTAAAGACTTAACATGAATTTTAAGGGAATTATGCTTAGCACCGAGTGGATATGAATATGAGATGGGTTCCTTCACGCTAGTAGTCCGGGCTCCCAAGATAGTTATCTCATGAGATGGAAACCTTTACGTTAGTAATCCGGGTTTCTAGTAGCAATCTCCATACCCCATCACTATGTGCCCACACAGGTCTTTAGCTAGTGGATCCACCTAAAAGCTACTACATGTAGTTCTACCTTAGGCAAGTAGGACACCTCTTTTCGATGTGGGGGGAATGACACCGGATTCCATGTATCTCTCATGGTCTATGTCGGTTAAGGCTATATTTCCCTACATGACAAGAATATGAATATGACAAGAACAAGAACATGAACTATACTTATGACTTCTCAAGGAGTTCTATTTAGTGTGAGTGGGGGTATGGGACTTCACTTATACATTGCACAAGTAGGCTTGGGAAAGGGGTTATGGTGTGGTTTTCTTATGCTATGAAGATATTTGAATTATGTATGTACGATATGGATTGTTGCTATGAGTGGCTTTCCTTGTCACAAGTTAATGAATGTGAATTTTTCCTTGTTTGTGAGTATTTACTATGGATGAGGACAAGTTATGAAATGTATGATGATTGTGGCCTAAAAGTGATACTTAGCTTTAGATAGGATTATGGGATCTTGTCTATGCATTGCACAAGTAAAGCTTAGGGTTGCTTATGAATTTGTTTGACTTATGTATCCGACACTATTGTGCATGATGATTCTAAAAAATAATAAAGTGCATGGTTTTAACTAAATTGTCCCTTTTTGCATGATTTAAGGATTTTTGTGCATGGCTTCCATACTTAGTACATCTTTGTGCTAATCCATATTTTCTACATTTTTCTATAAGTGTAGGTCCTAGTTCTTGAAATTGCTTCTTCTAGCTTGAAAGCTTGGATTGATTCTACCCTTTCTTGGGTGAGTCCTCATGGTTCGAGGACAAGAGCTATTATTTCTAGTTTCCTTTCGTATGTTCTATTTTGAGACTTTATTGAAAAGGGCTGTGACCCTATTGATTTCCATTGTGTTAGATGGTTAATGAGACAGTGTGTAGACTCCTATTTACAACATTTATGAAAAGACTTAGACTGTAACAAGTTTTAATTCCGCATCATTTCTCACACGGGGTCGAGTACATCGTGTTACATCTAGGGCGTACCCCTGGGTCGTGACACGAAAAAGGAAAGTAAGTCACATAAACTGGAACAGAGGGAGTACTATTTACTCAATCAATTAACTATACCTCAAGTCCATATTAGTGGAGTCAGTAATATGAATTTTTTGTTTTGGTCTAATTTTCCCTCTTTTTCCAAGTAGATCGATAGATCTATTGATTTCATCAATATAAAACGAAGGTGACAATCACTTATTTAAGTATAATTATCAAAGTTTCTTGAACCCTAGTATTTGTGTTCCTGATCCATTCAGAAAAGAAAAATCAGAAAAGGGGAAAAAGACCTTGAGTAACTTCATAGAATTTTCTCATTCCGTTTACTAAGTAATTTGGTTCTCTAAGTTTCTTTTTCATGCCCCAATTTTCCAAATTTGTGAAAAGCTAGTTTAGAAGAGATGTAAAGTTTTCTATGTCATGCACCCCCGAAATAATGTTAATACTCTACAATTTTGAAGTCCACATAGATCCAAATTAGGAAAATATAAGTGGAAGCAAGTAGGAAACTAAAAGAATAGTAGAAAAAATCAATACCTAAATCTTTATTTTCCATTAAAAACAGTTGGACCATTTAAATAAGTTTTTGTCTCCTTTTGATTTTTATGTTTGCTTATATCCAAAGAGAGGGCTTCTCATATTTATAGGAGATATATAGGGGACAGTACTACGTGGTGGAAAATAATGTGACAGAAGCGACAAAACTAGATTACGTTTTCTAGATCTCCTCTTTTAGATGATTTAGTGGATAATAATTGAAAGGTAAGTCATTTACGTAGAGTAAAAATTGCATTGTCAAATCACGAGAAAAAGGATGCATAGATGTTCTTTTTATTTAGACAAGTTTCTTCTTCTTCTGAATGAGTTTTAATTATAAAGGACACCCCTTCTGTTTATTTTCCACTGAATCATCCAAAATAGGAAGTTAGAAAATGTGATCTAGATTTGTCGCTTCTCTCACATTTTCTCCGCCACCTGACTTATCTAACCTATATACATCAAAGCTATATAAGAATCCCTCTCTTTCGGTGTAAGCATAGAAAGAAATAAGACGAAGACCAAAACTTCTTTGAAAAGTCTTGTTGTTTCTTCTTCTCATTTTGCTTTTAATGGCAGATCAGGATGTAGGTTTTAATTCTTTCTACAATTCTTTTAGTTTCCTTCTTGCTTCACTTTTCTGTTTCCTTGAATTGGGTCTACGTGGGCTTTAAAATTGTCGAGCAATAACATTGTTTTTTGGGGATGCATGTTATGGAAAACTTTACTGCTCTTCTAAACTAGCTTTTGGTAAATTAGGAAAATTGAATTATGAAAAAAAAACTGCGGGAATTAAATTCCTTAAAAAATTGAAATAGAAATTACTACGAAACAAGTCAAGATGTTTTCATGTTTTATTGATTTTTCTGTCCCAATAAATGGATAAGTCAACAAATATGCTAAGGTTCAAGATGCTTTAACAATTATACTTAAATAAGTGAAAATGTCACCTTCTTTTTATCTTGGTGCATTCAGTCGATATGTTTATCTACTTAGTTGTTAAAAAAAGATATGAATATCTTTAGCTAGGGAGTATTGGTTTCTTCCTTTTTTTTACTTCAGTTCCTTGTTTTGGTGGAGTATTGTGGATAAAATGTGATTTAGACCTGATGAGATGCTTCAACTGATCCATTTGGCTAGGAACCAAAATTTGAAATGTCAATCTAGTAGTCGTTCTAGTCATAGTTTATCAGTTGACTTACATGCCAACACGAGAAAAGATGGATTCAAGATTTAAGATCTATGGGTTCAAGTCTGAAAATCTTAGCATTGAACCAGTGTATTTCCAAAGTTATGGGTGCATATCTATTATTTATTGCATTTTTCAATAGTTTCCCCTGAAATCAAATGCAAACAGTTCTGAATTTTTAGTTCAATTCTCACTTGCGTTTGGTGGGATATTAACAACTAAGCTTATCTTGTGTCGTAGTACATTAAACTAATTTCATGCAACATAGCTGAGAGTTTTCATTTTCAAAATTGTAAAATGGTTTAGTTTTCTCTATACGTCTCCTCTTTATGGCCATGAAGAGGGCTCTATCATTAAATGAACAAGTGAATGTCTAGTTTGATGAGTCATATTCCTCTGATGCAGATTACCATAAAGCAGAAAGCAAGTAGATTCTTCAGGCACATCTCAGTGTAATTCCATTTAGAAGTTAAATGTTCATATTCAAGGGGTTATATGATGTTTCTCAGAAATGATTGATTTTAGTAGCTATTAGCCTATTAAACTGAAAATTTAACCATTTTATATTGATTAAGCTTGGAAATTTTGTAGGTTGAATTTTTCAGTTTTAGGTTAACTATTTATGATTATGCCCTCTTCATGTCTGCAAATGTGTATACATATAGAGAAAACAAAAACATATATCAATCCTAAGGATGGAAAACTCTCAACTTAGAAACTAGTTAATTTTACTAAGGTCACAAATCACAAGATAAGCTTAATAACTGAGAAAATTTTTTACAATACAAAACAACAATTTTCAATAGCCAGTGTTTAAGTAGTTGTGGAATATCATATTCAACAAAGTGCATGAACACCAAGGTTTAATCCATTTTACTCATTAAGGGGAAGTTTTCAATTACTTCATCGAAAAGACAAGATAAACCAATTAAGAACATTATGTGCAACACAACATTAAATACACCTCAGTTTCAAAAAAGTTAAATTCGACTATATGAATTCTCATTGACTATGTTTTTCTTTCTAAATTCATTTGAGATAAGAGAACTAACATTTTCATCGCTTATTTTGGTTACCCCAAGAATACACGTATCCGTATTTAAAAACAATTTTTTTTATAACAAGGGAAACCCGCAGCCACTACCCTTTGGGTGCGCATAGAATAAAACCTCCGCTCCTATGCAATAGATCGAAAACCACATAGGAGAGGTATCCTGCATTAGGTAAGCCCGGTGCGACGAGCTCGACCCAGAAGGCAAACCCCTTGCCTTCCAACATGAGACCTCCAATATGGTAGTCCCAGCCCAAACCACTAGATCACCTTTACCCTTAATGATGCAAATGTTTGTGTAACTCAAGAGTACAATGTAATTCAAGTTTTTTTGCTGCTAATTTCAGTGTGTTTTGAACAATTTGAATGAAATACACACATACTTCTAGCATATGTCAAGAAAAATTAAGGATCTGCAGGCAATATAGGATCAACCCTAATTAGTGATAATTCAAAAATGAATTTCATCCTTATTGAAAAATCCCAAATTCACGTAAATATTTCATCTATTTTGAGGAATGTTTCTTTTTTATTTGTCAACTAAACTTTTTATTTTGAAGGAAATTGCTCAAAGGGGACAACGAATTATAACAAAATTGGAACTTTTTATCATGGGAAGTAAGTGGGGAGGGGAATCCTATATTTCTTTATGCAACTTTAGAAGATACATAGCACTCATGCATACTGATTTTCAGAATTCATCCAAGAGGGTTTTCATGGTGATAAAAAAGAGAACCGGAGATGACCGGAAAGTTATTCACCATAGATATAGCGGAAATGAATTCGCCATAGAGATGATCGGAAAGACTTTCGCCCTAGATAGATTGGAAAGGAATTCACCATAGAGATGATCGAAGAGGAATTTACCGGTGGAGGAGATGATTTTACACTTTAAGAAGGAAGGCTCTATGGTAAGAAATTATAAGGGAATTCAATAGCCTATTTTGGGTCCATTTTTATGTTATATTTATTTCTTTTGGAAAAAAATAAATTATTATTCAAAGGAAATATTTAGTAATTTTTAATCAACTTAAAAGCAAGCCCTATATCAGTAAGGCCTCATTTGTTTTCATTAAGACGTCGCCAAAGATAGATCGGAAAGGAATTCTCCGTAGAGATGATCGAAAAGGAATTCAACTGCGGAGGAGATGATTCTACACTTTAAGAAGGAAGGCTCCATGGTCAGAAATTATAAGGGGATTCTATACCCAATTTTGGGTCCATTTTTAGCTTATATTTATTTATTTTGGAAAAAAATAAAATATTATTAAAAGGAAATATTTAGTAATATTTAATGAACTAAAAAGAAGGCTCTATATTAGTAAGGCCTCATTTGTTTTCATTAAGACGTTTGAATCTGAACGCACATCATGTTAAATAATCAAGACAATTTGTTTTCTTAACTTGGATGTATATAATTTGTCTTTGTTTCAAAATAACAAATATAAAAATCAAAAAATTGCTAAATTGATCATATGTTATATCAATAATATATTTTAATTAGTTTTTTGGCAATTGGTGATGGTGATGACTAACAATGGGAATTGTGCCTGTGATAACGCTCAACTGCACTTCATCTGATTATAAGTGTAGGCGGTCGCTAACAAGTATAAACCCAACTAAGAGTAACGGTAGATCCCACAAGGAGTCATACGGTAAAGAATTTGAATACGAAGTAAAATGGTGTTCGAATCATTTGTACATGTAGACTTTTTTGCGACGAATAAAGTAAATGAAAAGAGTTTGACAGTTAATGTCAAATGGGGGGATTTGGGTTAACAATTAACAACTACAAATAATCGGAAGTAAATAAGTAGAGAGGATTTCTTGGGAGTGTGATAAATTGAATGTTAATTTCGCTGAATGGGTAATTATTATTTACTAAAAGTCAATGAACTTCAGTGGGTAGGCTAGGCCTTAGTTGCTATAGTTATTTCTCAATAAACTATCATTAATCAAGCGAGTTCCTTCGAACCTCGACAAGCACAACACATAAAAACAACCCAATAACTCTATCAATCAACTTTTTCAAGCTAGATTTGTAGGATTGCATTCAGACCCACTTTCTCAAGCTAAATCCGCAACAACAAAATCACTACAATCATAGATTAAAAGTTTTAACTTTAAAACTTCTTTCTCAACCAAGCTTAGAATACTAAACTAGAATTGCATATGCAACTACAATTCATCATTTAAAACTCAAACTATTAATTAAACCCACTTCCAATCAACTATAAAATCAGTAAATACTAACACCCAGAAGCTAATTGAAACATTCAACTACATAATCATACCCCTAAAAATTGGCGTTTTAGCCAAACATAATGAAGAACAAGAAATTGTTACCAACAATGTTTTCCATCAGATTGGGAAACAATCCACAGGTCTCCAAAGACTCAAATTAAAGCTAAAAACCAAACAAACCCTAAATCTCTACTCTAAAAGTGTAAAAACAATTTTTAGAATGTTTAGGATAAAAAACCCAGAACTGGACAATGTGGGAACTACTTTTCTTCTTTTCAAAATTACCTTTATACGTTCCCAGAATTTCAGATTCGGAGTCACTTAGCGAAGTAAGTCGGGCTTCTCCAACCTGATCATTGATGCATCGAGTGCCCCTTCCATCGCCTTCTTGGCTTGGCATTTTACCCTTTCTTTGCTTTAACTTTAGGCGATTAAGGTCGGGCTCGCCGACCTAATTGGTGTGTCGCCAAACCATCCATTTGCTCGCCAAGTTGGACTTTCCAAGGGCTGGGCTACTGAAACTTTAGGTGGGTTGAAGGTCGACTAGCCAAGTGGCTTTGGCGAGTACCATGTTTTCTTTCCTTCAACTTTTTCAGCCTTTTCCTTCTTTTTTGCCTCATAATGTCGTTGCCTTGCTCTTTTGCCTTCATTACTATAAATTAACATTTTATCATCAGTTTAGAGCATAAAATAGAAATTCAGGACACTAATTCCTTTTACATTAAAACCTAAATAAGTCGAAATCCCCGACTCATCAGTCTGTGAATTTGAAATGATGTTGACTGATGATGGATGTTGTGGCTAGTATCTTATGGTAAAGGTTTTGGCAATAGTTATTAATCATGGTTGTTGGTGATAACAACTTATACTTAGCAGTGGAATAATATTGATAGCGAATGACACTGGTGAATGATGATGACGGTTAGCGGTATAAAATATTGACTAATGGTAGTAATTATCAATAGTTATTAGTGGATGTAATAATGGTGGGTGGTGACGATGCAAATGAGGGCTAATGGTAATGCCGATTGATAGGGTAGAATGACCTTAGTATTGATGTCAATGAGCCTTAGCCTAGGTTGGCTAGTGTTTTCCTTACATGTTGTTCGAGTCGTGATAGCACTAGGACAGCTCTTGTGACCAATGGATTATAGAAGATAGAATGTTTTCGTAGAAAGCTTCCTACAATGTTAATGCCAATTTAATTTTATAGCAGATAACTTTATCAAGCGAAAATTGTTCTTCGAGTGCTTCTGAATGAGAGATGATTGCCTCAATGGTCATGTTTTATTTTTCAAATGTTATATATATATATATATATATACACTTTATTGGTCAACTTGGCTGAATTTTGTATTTTTTAAAGAGAATTATGAACATGCCAATTTTAATTTAAAAACAATTAGAACACAAATTTAGAACATACCAAATTAAAATACAAACCATTCTAAAAACATACTAATCGATCAATCCTTTTTTTTTTACTCCAAGCAAATAAAAGTTCTAGCCTTCATACCATTCCCTTTTAAGAGGATTAGAATATTTGAAGCTTGTAGGTTGGGAAAAGTTATTTTTGGTTCTTGTTGAATTCTTTAAACAATTGATTGTTAGGACTGCAATCATATGGTTACTAGGAAGTGACAAAGAGTGTTGTAGCATAATCATAAAAAAAGTCATATGTTCCTAGAAAAGCTCATCCATGGATCTCTTTCCAATACTATTTACTCAATCAATTAACTATACCTCAAGTCCATATCAGTGGAGTAAGTACTATGAATTTTTGTTTTCCTCTAATTTTCCCTCTTTTTCCAAGTATATAGATAGATCTATTGATTTCATCAATATAAAACGAAGGTGACAATCACTTATTTAAGTACAATTATCAAAGTTTCTTGAGCCGTAGTATTTGTGTTCACTTATCCATTTAGAAAAGAAAAATCATAAAAGGGAAAAAAAACACCTTGAGTGACTTCGTAGAATTTTCTAATTCCGTTTACTAAGGAATTTGGTTCTCAGAGTTTCTTTTTCATGTTCCAATTTTCCAAACTTGTCAAAAGCTAGTGCAGAAGAGATGTAAAGTTTTCCATGTCATGCACCCCTGAAATAATGTTAATACTCTACAATTTTGAAGTCCACATAGATCCAAATTAGGAAAAAATAAGTGGAAGCAAGTAGAAAACTATAAGAAAAGTAGAAAAAACCAATACCTAAATCTTGATTTTCCATTAAAAGCAAAATGAGAAGAAAGAACAGTTGGACCATTTAAATAAGTTTATGTCTCCTTTTGATTTCTGTCTTTGCTTACACCGAAGAGAGCGCTTCTCATATTTATAGGAGTTATATAGGGGACAGTAATACGTAGTGAAGAATAATGTGACAGAAGCTACAAAACTAGATTACATTTTCTTGATCTCCTATTTTAGATTATCAGTGGAAAATAATTGAAAAATAAGTCATTTACGTAGATTAAACATTGCATTGTCAAACCACGAGAAAAGCATGCATAAATGTTCTTTTTATTTAGAAAAGTTTTTTTTATTCTGAATGAATTTTCATTATAAAGAACTTCCCTTCTGATTATTTTCGACTGAATCATCCAAAATAGGAGGTTAGAAAATGTGATCTAGATTTGTCACTTCTGTCACATTTTCTCTGCCACTTGACTTATCTAACTTATATACATAAAAGCTATATAAGAAGCCCTCTCTTTGGGTGTAAGTATAGAAAGAAATAAGAGGAAGACCTAAACTTTTTTGAAAATTCTGATTGTTTTTTCTTCTAATTTTGCTTTTAATGGCAGATAAGGATTTAGGTATTGATTCTTTCTACAATTCTTTTAGTATCCTTCTTGCTTCACTTTTCGGTTTCGTTAAATTGGGTCAATGTGGGCTTTAAAATTGTCGAGCATTACCATTGTTTTTGGGGCATGCATGATATGGAAAACTTTACTGCTCTTCTAAACTAGCTTTTTGTAAATTAGGAAAATTGAATCATGAATAAAAAACTGTGGGAACAAAATTCCTTAAAAAATAGAAATAGAAAATACTGCAAAATAAGTCAAGATGTTTTTCATGTTTTATTGATTTTTCTGTTCCAATAAATGGATAAGTCAACAAATATGCTAAGGCTCAAGAAGCTTTAACAATTATACTAAAATAAGTGAAAATATCACCTTCTTTTTATCTTGATGAATTCAGTCGAAATGTCTATCTACTTAGTATATCTTTAGCTAGGGATTATTGGTTTCTTCCTTTTTTTTTCCTTCAGTTCCTTGTTTTGGTGGAGTATTGTGGATAAAATGTATTTAGACCTGATGAGATACTTCAACTGATCCATTTGGCTGGGAACCAAAATTTGAAATTTCAATCTAGTGGTCGTACTAGTCATAGTTTATCAGTTGACTTACATGCCAGCATGAGAAAAGATGGATTCAAGATTTAAGTTCTATGGGTTCAAGTCTGAAGCTCTTAGCGTTGAACCAGTGTATTTCTAAAGTTATGGGTCCATACCTATTATTTATTGCATTTTTCAATAGTTTCCTTGAAATCAAATACAAATAGTTCTGAATTTTTAGTTCAATTCCCACTTGCGTTTGGTGGGCTATTAACAACTAAGCTTATCTTGTGTCCTAGTACATTAAACTAGTTTCATGCAACATAGATGAGAGTTTCCATTTTCAAAATTGTTAAATGTTTTAGTTTTCTTTATACATCTCCTCTTTATGGCCATGAAGAAGGCTCTGTCATTTAATGAACAAGTGAATGTTTAGTATGATGAGATATTCCTCTGATGGAAATTACCATAAAGTAGAAAGCGAGTAGATTCTTCAGACACAGCTCAGTGTACTTCAATTTAGAAGTTATCTGTTCATATTCAAGGGGTTATATGATGGTTCTCAGTAGTGATTGATTTTAGTAGCTATTAGCCTATTACATTGAAAAATTTAACCATTTTATATTGATTAAGCTTGGAAATTTTGTATGTTGAATTTTTCAGTTTTAGGTTAACTATTTATGATTATGCCCTCTTCATACCTGCAAATGTGCATAAATATAGAGAAAACAAAAACATATATCAATCCTAAGGATAGAAAACTCTTAACTTAGACACCGGTTAATTTTACTAATGTCACAAATCAGAAGATAAACTTAGTAAGTCATACAATTTTTTACAAAACAAAACATCAATTTTCCATAGCCAGTGATTAAGTAGTTGTGGAATATCATATTCAACAAAGTGCTTGAACACCAATGTTTAATCCATTTTACTCGTTAAGGGGGAGTGTTCAATTACTTCATCGAAAATACAATATAAATCAATTAAGAACATTATGTGCAACACAACAATAAATACACCTCAATTCCAAAAAAGTTAAAGTCGACTATATGAACTCTCATTGACTATCTTTTTCCTTCTAAATTCATTTGAGATAAGAGAACGGACATTTTCATCCCTTTTTTAGTTTGTCCCAAGAATACACGTATCCGTATTTAAAAATAATTTTAGTTTCTCTTTTTTTTTTTATGACAAGGGAAACCCGCAGCCGCTACCCTTTGGGTACGCATATGGTAAAACTTCCGCTCCTATGCAATAGCTTGCAAACCACACAAGAGAGGTATCCCGTACTAGGTAAGCCCGGTGCGACGAGCTCGACCCAGAGGGCAAACCCCTTGCCTTCCAACATGAGACCTCCAATATGGAAGTCCCAGCCAAAACCACTACCCCACCTTTACCCTCAATGATGCAAATGCTCATGTATTTTTGCTGCTAATTTCAGTGTGTTTTGAACAATTTGAATGAAATACACACATACTTCTAGCATATGTCAAGAAAAATTAGGGATCTGCATGCAATATAGGATTAAACCTAATCAATGATAATTCAAAAATGAATTTTATCCTTATTGAAAAATCCCAATTTCATGTAAATATTTCGTCTATTTTGAGGAATGTTACATTTTTCTTTGTCTACTAAACTTTTTATTTTGAAGGAAATTGTTCAAAGGGGACAATGAATTATAACAAAAACATTTTATCATGGGAAGTAAGTGGGGAGGGGAATCCTCTATTTCTTTATGCAACCTTACCAGATACATAGCAGTCACGTATACTGATTTTTAGAATTCATCTAAGAGGGTTTTCATGGTGATTAAAAAGAGAACCTGTGACTCAACTTCGCCGGGGAGATGATCGGAAAGGTATTCACCATAGATAGAGTGGAAATGAATTCTCCATAGAGATGATCGGAAAGACATTCGCCATAGACAAATCAGAAAGGAATTCACCATAGAGATGATGGAAGAAGAATTTGCCGGCGGAGGAGATGATTCTACACTTTAAGAAGGAAGGCTCCATGGTTAGAAATTATAAGGGGATTCAATAGCCTGTTTTGGGTCCATTTTTAGGTTATATTTATTTCTTCTGGAAAAAATTAAATATTATTAAAAGGAATTATTTAGTAATTTTTAATCAACTTAAAAGAAGGCCTTATGTCAATAAGGCCTCATTTGTTTTCATTAAGATGTCGTCATAGATAGATCAGAAAGGAATTCGCAGTAGAGATGATCCAAAAGGAATTCACCGGTGGAGGAGATGATTCTACACTTTAGAAGGAAGGCTCCATAGTCAGAAATTATAAGGGGATTATATACCCTATTTTGGGTCAAATTTTAGCTTATGTTTATTTCTTTTGGAAAAAAATAAAATATCATTAAAAGGTAATATTTAGTAATTTTTAATTAACTAAAATGAAGGCCCTATATTAGTAAGGTCTCATTTGTTTTCATTAAGACGTTTGAATCTGAACGCACATCAAGTTAAATAATCAAGACAGTTTGTTTCCTCAATATTTGGATGTATAAAAATTGTCTTTGTTTAAAAATAATAAATATAAAAATCAAACAAATTGCTAAATTGATCATATTTTATATCAATAATATATTTTACTTATTTTTATGGGAATTGGTGATGGTGATGACTAACAATGGGAATTGTGTCTGTGATAACGCTCAACTTCACTTCATCTGATTCTAAGTGTAGGCGGTCACTAACAAGTATAAACCCAACTAAAAGTTGGGGTCAATCCCACAGGGGGTGATATCGTAAAGAATTCGACTACAAGTAAAATGGTGTTCTAATTGTTTATAGATGTAGACTTTTTGCGACGAATAAAGTAAATGACAAGGGTTTGACAATTAATGTCAAATGGGGGGATTTGGGTGAACAATTAACAACTACAAATAATCGGAAGTAAACAAGTAGAGAGGGTTTCTTGGGAGTGTGATAAATTAAATGTTAATTTTTCTGAATGGGTGAATATTATTTACTAAGAGTCATTGAACTTCAGTGGGTAGGCTAGGCCTTAGGTGCAATAGTTATTTCTCAATGAACTATCACAAATCAAGCGAGTTCTTTCGAACCTCGACAAGCACAACACATAAAAGCAACCCAATACCTAAATCAATCTACTTTTTCAAGTTAGATTAGTAGGATTGCATTCAGACCCCCCACTTTCCCAAGCTAAATCCGTAACAACACAATCACTACAATCATCGATTAAAAGTTTTAACACTAAAACTTCTTTCTCAACCAAGCTTAGAATGCTAAACTAGAATTGCATATGCAACTACAATTCATCATTTAAAACTCAAACAATTAATTGAACCCACTTCAAATCAACTATTAAATCAGTAAATACTAACACCCATAAGCTAATTGAAACATTCAACTACATAATCACACCCCTAAAAATGAGGGTTTTGTCCAAACATAATAAAGTATTGGGAAACAATCCACAAGTCTCCAAATGCTCAAATTGAAGATAAAAATCAAACAAACCCTAAATCTCTACTCAAAAAGTGTAAGAACAATTTTTAGAATGTTATGGAAAAAAAACCCAGAACTGGACAATGTGGGAACTGCTTTTCTTCTTTTCAAAATTGCATTTATACGTTCCCAGAATTTCAGATTTGGAGTCACTCAGCGAAGTAAGTCGAGCTTCGCCGACCTGATCGGTGATGCACCGAATGGCCCTTCCATTACCTACTTGGCTTGGTTTTTTACCCTTTCTTTGTTGTAACTTTAGTCGATGAAGGTCGGGCTCGCTGACCTAATCGGCGCGTCGCCAAATCATCCATTTACTCGGCAAGTTGGTCTTTTCCATGGGCTGGCCTGCTGGAACTTTAGGCGGGCTGAAGGTCGACTCGCTGAGTGGCTTTGGAGAGTACTAGCTTTGCTTTCCTTCAACTTTTTCAGCTTTTTCGCTCCTTTTTGCCTCGTAATGCCATTGCCTTGCTCTTTTGTCTTCATTGCTGCAAATTAACGTTTTATCATTAGTTTAGAGCAAAGAATAAAAATTGAGGACACTAATTCCTTAAATATTATGCCCTAAATGAGTCGAAATCCCCAACTCATTAGTCTGTCAATTTGATGGATGTTGTGGCTAGTATCTTATGGTAAAGGTTTTGGCAATAGTGATTAATAATGGTTGTTGGTGGTAGCAACTTATAATTAGCAGTCGAACGATATTGATAGCGAATGATACTGGTGAATGATGCTGATGGTTAGTGGTATAAAATATTAACTAATGTTGGTAATTATCAAAAGTAATTAGTTGATGTAATAATGGTGGGTGGTGATGATGCAAATGAGGGCTACTGGTGATGTCGATTGATAGGCTAGAATGACCTTAGTATTAATGTCAATGATCCTTAGCCTAGGTTGGCTAGTGTTTGCCTTAGATGTTGTTCGAGTCGTGATAGCACTAGGACAGCTCTTGTGACCAATGGAATATAGGAGATAAAATGTTTTCATAGAAAGCTTCCTACAATGTTAATGCCAATTTAATTTTATAGAAAATAACTTGATCTAGCCAAAATTGTTCTCCAAGTGATTCTCAAGGCGAGATGATTTTGTCAATGGTCATGTTTTAATTTACAAAGTTATATATATATATACACACACACTTTATTGGTCAACTTGGCTGAATTTTGTATTTTTAAAGAGAATTATCAACATGACAATTTTAATTTTAAAAATAGTTAGCACACTAATTTAGAACATACCTAATTAAAATCCAAACCATTCTAAAAACATACTAATCGATCAATCCTTTTTTTTACTCCAAGCAAATAAAAGTTCTAGCCTTCATACCATTCCCTTTTACTAGGATTAGAATATTTGAAGCTTGTAGGTTGTTAAAAGTTATTTTTGGTTCTTGTTGAATTCTTTAAACATATTAATCATGGTTGTTGGTGATAACAACTTATACTTAGCAGTGGAATAATATTGATAGCGAATGACACTGGTGAATGATGATGACGGTTAGCGGTATAAAATATTGACTAATGGTAGTAATTATCAATAGTTATTAGTGGATGTAATAATGGTGGGTGGTGACGATGCAAATGAGGGCTAATGGTAATGCCGATTGATAGGGTAGAATGACCTTAGTATTGATGTCAATGAGCCTTAGCCTAGGTTGGCTAGTGTTTTCCTTACATGTTGTTCGAGTCGTGATAGCACTAGGACAGCTCTTGTGACCAATGGATTATAGAAGATAGAATGTTTTCGTAGAAAGCTTCCTACAATGTTAATGCCAATTTAATTTTATAGCAAATAACTTTATCAAGCGAAAATTGTTCTTCGAGTGCTTCTGAATGAGAGATGATTGCCTCAATGGTCATGTTTTATTTTTCAAATGTTATATATATATA
>JAJOOR010015680.1:0-17374 GCA_036250505.1 Solanum acaule | reverse complement strand
AAAAATGGTTTTGCAAAACCACCGTTAAAAAATAATGGCATGAATGAGCCTTTTCTTAAACGGTAATGGCATAGATGAGCCAAACTTTTAACGGATGGCATAAATAAGCCTTTTCTGAAAGTTCGATGGCATATTTGAGCCTTTTCCCTTTAAAAAAATATGTTTACAACTTAGGACTCAAACCTTAAATTTATAATTTACATTGTTGTTGTTTATGATTTTCGTTAGTTTTCATCTGATATTGATATTCGATATTTATAGACAGTTATAATAGAATTCGACTAATTTAAAATTCACATCGAATAGGATCTATATGGCTGACTTAGTAAACAAGAAAAAGTGATGGCTTTTTTATGGAAAAAAGTTTATGATAAAAATATTATTTATTTATTTTTAGTAGAGATAAAAAAAAAGAAAAGTATACCTTTGTGCTCAACTAGCATTTTCATAATTTATATTGATATTTTTTGTTTAATTATTAAGTGGCAACCAAAAAATAGTTTGAAATATGTGTTTTATTGATTCAAAAGGATGACATTAATTGATATATGGAGAGTCAAATAAATAATAAAATAAACTTTCCGTTTAATTTTAAAACTTCATTATATCTTTGGTATATGTGTATCTTTATTGTTAGTTAATTATCTCATATTTATATGTGTCATTAGTGAAATTTTAGTTTGAATGAGTGAACTCCAACTCAATATTTATTTCGTAATTACTTATTCTAATTTAAAATTACTTTCACATTAGAATTTCATCAAGAATTAAGAGAAAAAACAAGATTTTTTCAAACATTATGAATAACATTAGACCAAAAGTCTAATAGTATAATAAATGATATAATACGCAAATTTGACTATTTTCCAAACATTATTGTTGACCATTTTTTATTTTGAAAAACTTGACCCTATTAGACATTTTCCCATTAATATACAAAATCAAATTGGTCCATTAATTCACCACTTTAATTCTTTTCTTCTTTTTTAATTCTCAGTGGCAGAAAAAAGTCACATACTTAATTAATTTTTATTAATTATTGGTACTCCACCCCAATTCTCACTACCAATGACTCATATAACGTATTTCTATCAAATTAAATACATTACTTGTTATTATTTTCACATCTTTTGGAAAAAAAAAAAATTAACCTTTTTTACCTGTTAATTACAGTTTAATACTATTCATAATTTTTTGTCATATTAATTCCTTTCCCTATATATATAAGTATATATATGTAAAGGTGAAAACAAATATTACTTTCATCTGTTTTTGCTCGTTCATGTTGACTTAACATATTCATAAAAGAAAATAAAAAATAACAATATTATTATATCACCCTTATTTTATCATAAGTCATCTAAATATTTTTAAAAAATCTTTAATCTTAAGGATAACACAAAAATGGTAAATTATCTTAATTTTTCAAGCTAAATAAATAAAATTAAATATCTATTTTCAGTATCGTAAACAGATAAAAATAGACAAAGAAATATTTAATATATTTTGATTTTTTTTCCAAAAATTTGGGATATGAGAAAGGAAAAATGAGGGAGAGGTTACAAGATGGAAGATCGAATCCTCACCAACAAAATTGAAGTTTGAATAATCAACCAACCGAAGTACTAAATTTTTTAAGTTGACTATTTTTAATAAGCAGGATAACTAAAATGAACCGAATGAACACTACTAATACAACAAGAAGTTCAATAAAATCTCACAAAATGAAGTCGAAAGAATAGAGTATATGTAGATCTTATCACGATTTGTTAGAGATAGAGAAATTGTTTTCGATCTCGTACTTCTAATAAATATAGGAAACTCCTATTGTTAAAAATAATTGCACTTCTCCCTCTCTCTCTCTGAATGTGTAAAGTCTCCAATTGGGATATAATGGAATAGCAAAGAACACAGCAGCCCTATTTGGACCATCAAAGAAGAGAGTTAAGTTTTTAACTCAAAACAAAGCAAAAACAAACAAAACAAGAAAATACCCTTTTTGTTTCTCTACCTCAAGCTTCCATTTTTTTTTTCTCTTCCTTGTGGTTCAAAGGTTTGATTTTTTTTCTTGTTTTTCCATTCATTCATCACTTTTGTCAAGTACCCTTTTCTTGTTTCTTGTCCATTTGTACTTTTGTGGTGTTTTCTTTGATTTTGAAGCTTGATACTGAGAGAAATGAACAATCTTGATGTAAAAAATTGTGTTGTTTCATCAAATATGTGAAAAGTCCTTTTTTTTTTTCCTTTTTGTGTTCTTTTTGAGTTATAAGAAGATGGGTGTGTTGCAATTTGGTGTGATCTTTTTGTTTCTTGGGATTTGCTTTCAAGCTCAATCTCAAAATCCCCAGAACTTGATATGTAATCCAAAAGATTTTAAAGCTCTGGAGGGTTTTGTGAAGAGTTTAGAGACAGTTCTTGATTTCTGGGATTTGGGGAATTCTACAAATTGTTGTAATTTGGTAGGTGTTACTTGTGATTCTGGGAGGGTGGTGAAGTTGGAGCTTGGGAAAAGAAGGTTAAATGGGAAACTTTCTGAATCTTTAGGTAATTTGGATGAGCTAAGAACCCTTAATCTATCTCACAATTTCCTTAAAGGACCTGTTCCTTTTACACTGTTGCATTTGTCTAAATTGGAAGTATTAGACTTGAGCAATAATGATTTCTTTGGATTGTTTCCTAGTAGCATGAACTTGCCTTTGCTTCAAGTTTTCAATATATCTGATAATTCCTTTGAAGGACCAGTTCCTTTGGGTATCTGTGAAAATTCAACTAGAGTTTCTGTTATTAAGATGGGGGTTAATTATTTTAATGGTAGTCTTCCAGTAGGAATTGGGAATTGTGGTTCATTAGAGCTTTTTTGCCTTGGCTCTAACCTTCTTTCTGGTAGTTTGCCTGATGATCTGTTTAAGCTACCAAGATTGGCTGTATTGTCTCTACAAGAGAATCGATTCTCGGGACAGCTTAGCAGTCAGATTGGTAATCTGTCTAGTTTGGTTCATTTGGATATTTGTTCAAATGGATTTTCAGAAAACATTCCAGATGTGTTCGATAGATTAGGGAATTTAACATATTTGTCAGCTCATTCAAATAGGTTCTTTGGTAATATACCAACTTCATTGGCAAATTCTGGGACTGTTAGTTCTCTTAGTTTGAGAAATAATTCTTTAGGGGGTATCATAGAGCTTAATTGTTCAGCAATGGTTAGTCTTGTTTCGCTTGATCTGGCTACGAACGGGTTCCGTGGGTTAGTTCCTGATTATCTTCCTAACTGTCAAAGGTTGCAAACTATCAATCTGGCTAGAAACTCTTTCACTGGACAACTGCCGGAAAGTTTCAAGAATTTTCATAGCCTTTCATCCCTTTCAGTCTCGAACAACAGTATGCATAATATTGATGCTGCTCTCAGAATTTTACAGCATTGCAAGAACTTGTCTACGTTGGTCCTTACTCTGAATTTTCGGGATGAGGTTTTGCCTACTGATCCTAGCCTGCAGTTTAGTGAGCTGAAAGCTCTCATTATTGCCAATTGCAGGCTCACTGGAGTTGTTCCTCAGTGGTTGAGAAATAGCTCAAAACTGCAACTGTTGGACTTGTCGTGGAACCGTTTGACGGGAACACTTCCACCTTGGATTGGAGATTTCCAGTTTCTATTCTATCTGGATTTTTCCAACAACTCGTTTACCGGGGAGATTCCAAAAGAAATTACCGGATTGCAGAGCCTAATCTCTGGCCCTGTCTCAATGAATGAGCCATCACCAGACTTTCCCTTTTTCTTGAAAAGAAATGTAAGTGTTAGAGGGTTGCAGTATAATCAGATTTTTAGCTTCCCTCCAACACTGGAACTAGGTAACAACTTTCTCACTGGAGCAATTTTGCCGGAATTTGGGAATCTGAAAAGGTTACATGTTTTGGATCTAAAAAGCAACAACTTATCTGGGACAATACCAAGTAGCTTGTCTGGTATGGCGAGCGTAGAGAATTTGGATCTATCCCACAACAATCTGATTGGCAACATACCCTCCTCTTTAGTCCAATGCAGCTTTATGTCAAAGTTCAGTGTTGCTTATAACAAGCTCTCAGGGGAAATTCCTACTGGAGGTCAATTCCCAACATTTCCAACATCAAGCTTCGAGGGAAACCAAGGACTCTGCGGTGAACATGGTACCCCCTGTCGAAATGGCAGCCAAGTTCCTCGTGACTCGGTTGCCAAAGGAAAGAGGCGCAAAGGAACTGTCATTGGCATGGGTATTGGTATTGGTCTTGGAACGATTTTTCTTCTTGCTCTCATGTACTTGATTGTTATACGGGCAAGCAGTCGAAAAGTAGTTGATCAGGAAAAGGAGTTGGATGCTTCTACCAGGGAACTGGAGGACTTAGGCTCAAGTCTGGTGATATTTTTCCATAACCAGGAGAACGCTAAAGAGATGTGTCTTGATGACCTTTTGAAATGTACAGACAACTTTGATCAGTCAAATATTGTTGGATGTGGGGGCTTCGGCTTGGTCTACAAGGCCATTCTTCGTGATGGTAGGAAAGTTGCCATCAAGCGGCTTTCAGGTGACTACGGGCAGATGGAACGAGAATTCCAAGCTGAAGTTGAATCGCTTTCAAGAGCTCAGCATCCAAATCTTGTTCATCTTCAAGGATATTGCAAGTACAGAACTGACCGGCTTCTAATTTATTCCTACATGGAGAATGGAAGCTTGGATTATTGGCTGCACGAGAAAGTTGACGGACCTGCTTTATTGGACTGGGATCTGAGGCTTCTGATTGCTCAAGGGGCTGCAAGAGGACTTGCCTACTTGCACCTAGCGTGCGAGCCTCATATCTTGCACCGAGATATAAAGTCTAGTAACATTCTTCTTGACGAAAATTTCGAAGCTCACTTAGCTGATTTCGGTCTTGCAAGGATTATTCGGCCCTACGACACTCATGTGACCACTGATGTTGTCGGAACATTAGGCTATATACCTCCTGAATATGGCCAAGCTTCCGTTGCTACCTATAAAGGGGATGTGTATAGCTTTGGTGTGGTTCTTTTGGAGCTTCTAACATGCAAAAGACCGATGGATCCGTGCAAGCCTAGAGCAAGCAGAGATTTAATCTCTTGGGTGATCCAAATGAAGAAACAGAAGAGGGAAACTGAAGTCTTTGATCCTCTGATATATGACAAGCAGCACGCGAAGGAAATGTTATTGGTCCTTGAAATTGCTTGCCTTTGTTTGCATGAATCTCCTAAAATAAGGCCTTCTACGCAGCAATTAGTTACTTGGCTCGACAACATAAACACACCACCTGATGTTCATGTGTTTTAGAGGAAAACTTGTTGTCGATAACTTATATTTTCAGCGGATGTCCTGCACATATAGCAGTGTATTCTGGTGTAAATGGTTGTATCTTATCCCTATTTGTATCTTCCTGGAATTGAAGAATATATACTATGTTTCTTCTCAAACATGTACAAATAACATTGTGAATTTTGGAAGTGACTTTATCTTACCTAATAATAGATGAACATCAGTTTATTCTTTCTTGCACTTTCCAATTCTATGGTGGTTTCTTCTCTTTAATTTTTGTATGTTGGCTATGTTTCATTGTTTGTTCAATCGAGAATCTTTCAGAAACTGTCTTTCTACCTTTTCAAAGGTAGGGATAAGGTCTGCGTACACTCTACCTTCTTCAAACGGCACTTGTGGGATCATCGCAATGTTGTTGTTATTTCCACTACAAAGACTTGTTTAAGTAATGTAGTTTTAGGATCTTGAAGGCTACTCCAATTTTGTAGGTTAAAAGGATAAAAAAAAATTGTCACTAAACTATGTGAAATGAAGTGACTTTGCCTTCCGTTAAAAGTTGGGGTTAACCGTGTTTTCCGTCATTACTAAATTGGTCCAAATTTGCCAAAGAGTCTGTTTGATCAAGCTTTCAAAATGAGCTTTTTAAAAAAATAATTCTTTATCATAAGTGTTTTGTGAGAATAGCATATTGTGTTTGATTAAATCATTTGGAAAATGCTTTGTTAGTAACGCCCCCACTAGTGGATAAGGGCATATTCAAGCTAATCTAGTAATGGGGACACGTTTGCTCCCAACATTTAACGGAGGGCAAAATCATGTCATTTCGTATAATTCAAAGGTAATTCTGACCATTTATACAACTTCATAAGGTATTAATATGAAGTGACGTCCTTGTGCGTGAATTTGCTCATATTATCGCTTTCTAGTGAAATAAAGAAAAATAGATATCTTAAGTTTGACAACAATCGTAGAACTAATTAGTTTATGATTAATAAGAAAACTCTCATGTTCAACTGCCAGCTGGAACCGGTATGAGATTTCTACCAAAGCTAGGAAGAAGGGGAGGGGGGGAGGGGGGGTGTCTATTCATTGGTCTATCAGAAATTGTCTTTCTGCCCTACAAATTACAAAAATAGATGTAAGATTTGCGTATGTTCTATCCTATTCAGACTTCAAGCATGAGACTACACTGAATATGTCGTTGTTGTTGTTGTTTGTTGGCTTCATTTTTTTCCTATTGGTTAATGCTTCTTGAAGAGAAAATCCATTTGAAAGACACATTGTCTTCTATCCCCTCTTTTTGAGGGGTCAAATGACCAAATATTTATTTATTTATTCCTATTTAAAGTCATAATTTCTAATGGGAAACAGAATAATGAGAAGAAGGAAGAAAAACTTGTTGGTTGGGTCCTACAATTTTGTCAAAAAGTCTAATAATTTTTTCCCATTTTTCTACCAACAGTTCAAACAAGTGGTTGAACAAATCAACAACTCTGATATAAAAATAAATGATAGTACTAAATTAAAAAGATTTTTCCAGGTTTTAAGTACTAAATGTTTGATTTATGAAAGTCTAGATAGTTAAGAATCTCCTTGATTTACACCAAGTATTTCCTATTGAAAATCTCGATATTTATTACGATATTATATTGGATAGTCTGTTTGGTCAAGTTTCTGAAAGTCAAAAGTATTGAAAATATTTATTTTAAAGAATTAAGGTGTTAGGCCAAACTTTTTACTAAAAAATAAGTTATTAAAAAAATATATATATCATTCATCAAACAAAGGTTTCAAAATCAAACATTTGAAAATACATTCATTTTCTAATATCATTCATCAAACAAAGGTTTCAAAATGAAGCATTTGAAAATAGATTCATTTTCCAACAAACATTAGACTAAACCAAAACCCTTTAACTAATTATTTACAAAATGAATCTTCTTACAACAAATTTCCTTTAGATAATTTTTTTCTAGACCAAGGAAAATGTTGGATTGAACCTAATTAATAATAAACCATAGACTCACCTTAAATAAATACTCAATAAGAAACTAGAATTGTGTTGGTGGCTAAAAATCTTCTTGTACCTTTTCAAAGGGATAATGCGTCAGATTTAACATCTAAATTAGAAATTAAATAATAAATTATTTCTTAATTTTTTAAATTAAATAAATAAAAATGGATATCTGAATTTTAATCCAGTAAACAAGTAAAAATGAAGGGAGAAGTATTGGAAACATCCTTAAACTTGACGAAAATTATTAGTTTCAGATAGTTTTAAAAACATCCTTCTACTTGATTAACTAAATTCCGATACACCCTTGATTTGTCACATAATATAGCAAGTAGTCTCAAACTCTTGTAGGAGCATGAGATTCTTAATAAAAACCCTAGAGAAGTGTTGAAAACATCTCTAAATTTGACGAGAATTTAGATGTGTATTTCACTCATGTTGCAAGATTGAGATTGTATTTAAGTTTCGTTAGTCAAGTAAAAAAAAAAATTAAAACTATCAATAATTTAAAAATGAAACTAATAATCTACATAAAATTTCGAAGTGTTTTCAATATTTCTCTCCAAAATAGGAAACAAATGAATTGAGGGAGTAGTTTGGTGTAAGTCAAAGTAAGTTTTTATTACTCAATAAATGCAAAAATTCTTAGTCAAAACTAGTGGTTTAGAGCAGAGACGCATTTATGGCTTTTGGGGCATTATTTAATTGTTTTTTTCAAAAAAAATAATAATTTTATTCTCCATTTCGACTTGAATATTTTACTGGAGTTTTTCCTTTTTTCAAAAAAAAAAATGAAAAGAAGTTTGACTACATTTCTTTTGTTTTCCAAAAGCCAAATGTTTGTTTTCTAAAAATAGAAAAGATAAACTTTTTGACATTAGTTATTGGTAGACGACAGTTTATGATCTACCTTTTCCATTGTTTTAAAATATTTGTCGTATTTTTTATTTACATATTTTTTTAGAAAAAAAATAAGTAAAAAATAAGAGATATTTAACTATTTTATAAATTAAATATAATTATTTTTAAAATTATGATAAATAATTTCAGAGGTAGGAAGTACCAAAAAGTCAGGCCAGTTTAATACATGACGGTTTATCCACCTTTAATTAATAAGGTTGTATATCAAAAAAAATTATAATAGAGTGGTAAATAATTATTTGTCCTTAATTAGAATTTTCAAATTCGAGTAATATCGACAAGGAAGCAAAGGTGTTCAAACATAGAAATTCTTTGTCGATCCACCTCTACTTTTTCTTAGATATATCATTGTCAATCTCTCGCACCCTCTCACTAGGGTATTTGTGCTCCTCGATCTCTTTCGTATACTCAAACCATTTTAGTCTTGTCTTCTGTATTTTATCCACAACAAAGTCACCCTTACCCTACCCCTTATATCTTCATTCCTAATATTGTCTCTCCTAATACGTCCACGCATCCAGTCTAAGCTACCTCATTTCTACTACAATCATCTTTAAAGGTGATAGTTCTTGACTGGCCAACATTTAGCCCCCTACAACAAAATTGATCTAACCATTCTATAGAACTTACTTTTAAGTGAACACTCTTATCACATATGACAACAGATACGAACGTTCCTTCCATCCAAAGGTCAATTTGCATTTTATCAATTTTTGGCGCTAAAAAGATCCACCTTCGATGGTCTATTTATTCCGGCCTCTTTTGAGATTAATTTTTGACATATTTTTAGTAGTGAAGTCATGTACTCTATTTTAGTCATGCTCAACTTGAAGCACTTGGACTCTAGGGTCTATCTCAAAACCTCTGATCGTTACATGTAATGCACCATCTATAGAAAAAAGAACACATTCCAAACCTGCAATTCATTAACAAGCTCTTGCTATACACAAAGTTTTAACTAGCCTACAATGTGGACAATCAATCAACAATGCCCTATCTTTGTGAGAGATTGATACTAAAACAATGAGAGGGGTATAAGAAAAATAAAATGAAGTGAAGTGTGCTCCCCTATATAGTAGCTGCAAACAATTTTGGTCAAGCATTTGGAGACCAGTCAAAACTAGAATAAACAACATTAACAGGTCCACCATCACCCATAACATGTGTCAAAAGACCTGCTTTAGTTGCATCTAAGTAACCTGTAATCCACTTCAGTATTTCCTTTTCCTGTCCAAAATCAGTATTGTACCTGCAAAGTGAATATGTTGGATACATTAGGAATGGTAGCGAGGCTGAGTATACCGACTCTTGAACTAGTTTGCCAAGCAACAACAACACATCCAATAGGATCCCATAAGTGGGGTTTGGGGAGAGTAGGATGTATGCAAACCCTAGCCCTTACCTTTATGGCGTAGAGAAGTTGTTTCGTCAAGCATAAAACCAAATTTATAAGGTGATTGACTGATTTCATTCTCAGGGCTCGAATCGGAGACCCTCTATAGTAAAGGATGAAGGAGTTTATGCCACCAAGCACAAGTGTTTGAGGTTAAAGGAGCATATCTGTTTTCTTAAATCTTAGGGATGAAAAATAATACATTTAAAAGAAATTTACCACTTGATCATTCGATTAAGGTAGACAGTTCTCTTGGCCAAATCAACTTGCATTGCATCATCCCTCTGGAAATACTCTCTTGCAGCATATCTTAGTTCAGACTCGACATTTTGAGGTGTGAAAAATCTTACTGCTGGACTTGATCTTGTTGCATTGCACAGTCCAAAATGGATTAACGGATTAACTTTCTGAAATGCCATCTGCACATGGGAAGTATGACATTTAAGATTTTACAGTGGGATCCCGAGGGAGAGTGAAACAGTATGAAGCTCCTAAACATCAGTATTTTAGTTTTAAGTGAAATACTGCAGTACTGGTATTCACTCACAAATCTTCAACTTTCACATATATTTTTTTTTCCTAGTGAAGTTCATGTCCCAACATAACGAACTCCGACAGCTTTCTTTTAACTTCATCGTCAACAACTCTTTTTTTTTATTTTAACTAAAGTATCATTCAAATGCCTACTTAAACTGACATAAGGCTGTAACTTGAGCTGCTAAATTTAAAGCATTGTGACTAAATTGTAGAAATTGTTAGTAAAGTGAATGGGGAATAACGAATATAAAGAAGTATTGAGCAAAACGCTCAAATTGACTCCATGGTGTCTATCAAAACCTCGAGTGACTGAAACAGCATACATGTTTAGTATAAAAAGTATTCAATTAAACAGTTGCAACAGTAGTTATATAAAAATAAGATACAGGGGAAGGGTATTTACCTCCAGACGCCTGTCTCCGCTAGGGAAGGGTCTCATCAGAGTAAAAGGAGCTCTTCGGTTGCTTCTTAGTATGCCATCTTTAAGCCCTGAGAGGGAATAGGAATAACCACCAACTATGTACTGGAACTCAGAGAAAAACGCTCTCCTGTCGATCATGCCCCCAGGATGACCAATCCTGATCACGGCATGAATGGCCATAGCATTATACAAATTAAGAAAGAAGGCTAGCTTCTCGTCTGCTGAAAGATTTAGGAGGTTCACCCTGTGGAGATCCTGAATCAGATTTGTATATCTGCATTTATGAGACAACAGAAAGATTAGATATCATACAAACCCGCTGTCTTAGATAAAGGTCTTGAATAGTGTTTAATTAAGGAAATGGACTGTGAAACCTACTAAAGAAAAGAGATGGATTAGCTTTTTCTTTCCGGTCAAATGCATAGAGATGTATTAGGTGTCTGTCTGTCAAAAGACATTCCGCTACTACCCATAGGAAGTTTATTATGAATGAATTAAGAGTTTGATTTCAGCTATATGCAAACTTGACTAATTAGGTTATATCGGAGGTACAAACTCACTTATAACAACGTATGAAGAAGTAAAGATTAAGATATTCTAGCAGATGATTTCATCTCCTCTTACTTTGAACCAGTATGCTATTTTAAAGATAGGGGTGTTGCTGGTAACGTCTTCTAATACAAGTTCAGTAATGAACTATCTCTGGGATGGTTGTGAATATGCACTGGAATTAAGTAATAAGAAGGGCCTTTGTATACTTTTAAGTCCAAAGTTCCTATTTCCAGCATAGGGCCATAAGCTGCTTATAGATTTCATCTTTATTTGTTTAAGTAGATTAAACCTCTTTAGACTTCCAAGTTCTCTATTAAGCTGACCGGTCTTAATGCAGGAAGTTTCTATAGTAGAAATCAGGCAGGAAAATAAGCATATCACATGTGCTGACATGTACAATTAACAGCTAACAGACATGGGAGTACTTAAATGCTTTTCGTACAAACTCCTAGTGCAACTTTCCAGTCCTTTTATAAAGGCGGTGCACCAGGTTGAGAGAATACTTAAATGCTTTGTATGGTGAGCTAGAGATGAAGCACAGTGATTATAAGGTTTCAGTTGGGAAGCTATTGGCTTATGGAAGGATTGCGTTAGAATTGAAGATATGGTATGCTGCAATTTGAGACATCTTTCAGTCAATGATATGAAGAGATACATACATACTGTGAATGAAATGAATCCTCACTATACTACCAGGAGAAAAGATTTCTGGGAGGTTGAGATTCCATCTAATTACCCATGGTGTGGGAAGAGACATTTGAAGCTAAGGCACCTGAGTATATCTCTAGTTGAGTGTGGGCAGGATTAGAAATTGTTCTTCAACCTCTTTCTGGTATGATCCTTTGGCATTCATTGAATTCTATTTGCTTGAATTATATTGCTGCTGTATCAGATATCTTTAGTTATATGCTGCAGCTAATGTAATTTACACTATTTACTTATAACAGAAACCACTTCCTCCTTTAAAATAGCCTCTAAAACCTTTCTGTGGGAACTGTATATCAATAACTGTACAGAGAGGGGCAAAGCAAAGGATTAAACAAAAGGTCAAAAATCCTGTTGTCAAAAGGGTAACAGACGTCCTATTCAACCAAAGGATTGTATGAAGGATAAAAGAAATATTTGGCAAACTACCTGAAAGTTTTTTCTAGGATTATGAAGCAAAGAAAGAAAAGACTAGCAAATGAAAAGACATCATCTGCTACATGTTTGCTGACCGAAAAGAGAAACCGAAATAGAAAAATGAGCTGCAGCTGAAGTTACTACAGAATTTTTTATCAAGGAAATCTAAGATGGAGATTACCACGGAAAGCACAAGTCAATTAATACAAGTCACTTAACAGTTTCTGACAAAAAAAAAGAGCAAAATGTAGGTACCTCCGAAATTCTTCGCTATTGCTGATGCCTATATAATCAAGATGATGCGGATCATCAGAGGCATAAGACTCAAGTAATGCAGACATTATTTTGCCAAGCCTTTGACCTAACACAGCAACATCCTTGGGTTCATTGTCATTTGTGGATCCTCGAAAATTATAGCATTTGGGAACGAAAGGCTCATGTTCAAGGAATCTATAGAAGTGTTTTCCATCTTCAAATTCATTTTCTCTGGCATAAACAGTAGAGTAAAAACATGTTGTCAATAGAATCAAATCTACACTGATGGACAGCGCAGCAGTCATAAAATGCTTTTCAGGTTCTTACCCAAAGACTTGGTGAATAAAATGTCTTCTCGCCAGGTTCTTCCCAATTTCCACAGCCTGTGTTAGATACCAAATAGTTATTACTTTGAAATATAAGTCCATGCCGTTTCATAGATAAATATGTTAATGATCCTTAAAAATCAATGGCTTTCTGCTAATTGATGAAGTCGTCGCAAAACAATGGTAGTGTTGCATGCACACTTCTCAACATCTAACGTTATAAGCGTTTAGAATTCATTTTGCATTATGCTTCCTAGTTTCCACATTGCTATACTTATTTAAGCACTATGCTATGATTGAACCTGAAATAACTTTTATGTTAGTTAAAAAAAAGTTTGAAATACCAAAAGATTGTGCTACCCTTTTCTTTTCTATTTTCAACAAATTACAGGTAATGAGTAACTCATGCAGACTGGATTCAAGGCCATGCTACACAGATGCTAAAACTCCAGAATTAGTTCCACCAACAATCAGAAATTCAGGCCAATCCAATTTATCCACAAGAAAGTTACTCTACTGAAGATCATATAGGGACAATTGAACTTGAAGCAGAAATGGTACAATAAATGTCATGAGAAAAAATTCATTCCTTTTTAATAAATGATAGTATCGGGACTAACTTGCGCGCCTCAACTGAACTGAAATAATATCAAGCTACCAGAAAGTTCCTTTACTGGAAGATCATGGAAGAAAGATTGTAGTTGAAGCAAACAATAAATGAGAACAAAGAAAAATGTCTAGTTCATTTTTACAATAACGATTGCGTGCACCTCCACTAAACCATTTAGCTACTAGCCATCTATATTTCCTTCCATGTTCATTGACCTTTAGGCTTCTACTAGCCATCTATATTTCATTTTTACAATAACGATTGGTAAATTTGTCACTTTTTTTCTTTTTTGGTACATAAAAGGTTGTCACTTTTATGGGAACAAGGAAAGGACGAAAAACTTTATTCATCTCTCGGACCCCAGTGAATGGATTGAATATGAATAATAGAGCATAATATATAGTAGCAAAAGAAAGTATCTTAAGAGAAAAAAATCTTCTATTTGTTTCACGTTGATTTTCTTTTAACCCTCCCTTCTCATCTTTTCCTCTCCTTTCCAATTATAAGGAGAAAAATAAATACAAGATCCAATATTCCTATTAAAAGATCAAATAATTCAAGGGGGTATTTTATTTTTATGAAGAAATGAAACAGTGACTACCTTTCAGCACGTGGGAGAAAAGACCAATTCACGCATCTATGATAATGACGAGGCTAATGCTAATGCTTAAAGTGTACAATTTCCAAATAACTTGTCAAATTGACCCAAGAAACATAATGACTTACATTAATAATTTCCAAGTCAATTGATTGCACTAATTTCAAAAGCGTGTGGGACTGTGCGTAATATACTCATTATCATCGCACGAGATTGACGGGACCGTTGGATAGCGGAGCTTTTCCTAGTTCTAAGTGAGCCCAAGCTAGACGTGTGTTCGCGGTAGAAACTGCTTGACTTTATTCATTTGACGGTGACCAAAGCCTGCACTATGGCCTATCTATTTTAAACCATTTCATGCTACTAGTACATATAACTTGATTTTAAAAATTACAAACAGTTATGGGGTAAAAGAGATCTTTGGTTTGGGCCTCGAAAATAAAATCGTTTTTAATAAAGATAATTTTAAAGTAGGATTTCCTAACATGAATGGGGCAAAATATACATTGAAAGGGTTCAAAATCAAATTGACTATTTGCACTACCATTTATACAACAACAGCAAAAATATATCCAAAACTCTATAAGTGGAGTTACAGGATGGTTGCGTGTGCGCAACCTTATGAGGATAGAGAGGTCATTTCTGATAGACACTTTGTTTAAAATAAAGCATAACAAAATAAGAAGGAAGATAGAATACCAAGTAGCACCAACAAATAATATGATAATCGAAACAAAAAAAATAACAAGTAATAATAATAAAGTGAGCGTGAAAAAATACCAATACCACTGATAAGGAAAATCATACCGTAAAACTATCTACTAACCTTGTGTTCTCTAATCGTTGACGTGTATATTCTCCTATCTAAAGTCATATCATTAATAAGTTATTAGGAGTATACTTCCATTTATGCTGTAAATTATTCATCTGTCTCAAATTTATTGGACAATATGTATGATACGGATCTTTCATTTTGTAAATAAGGAATATCTTGTCGCAAAAATTTCTATGTCGAACATTGTTTGGCACCACTGCGCAACTACATGCATTTAAAAGGTCAAACTATTTTTCTTTGACTAAAATAATTTGTTACTTCTTATTATAAAATTATTATTTGTGCCTACGTGTTACCAAACACTTAAAATTTTATATCGAAAGACGAAAACCAAATTATTTTTTACTCAAACATAGAAATTAGCTGAGTTGACCCTTGCACACCGTACCATCTTATTATTCTTTTGGGGCTAAGTGAACAATACTTTTAAAATATAGTACTTATAATACTATAATTATAATATAGTATATAATAAGGTGGATATAAAAATTTCCATTAATACCCGCACACGATAGGTTCCCAAAATACCTCAAAATCCTAAAATACTGTAGAATCTTATCAAACGTCAACTCTACAGTAAAAAATTAGCGTTCATTTGCGTGCTTGCGTCTCCGATTAAGATTAGTAGATAATAATACAATTTGTTGTGAACGTTAGGTGCCTATAATTTTATTTTGAATAACGAACACTAATCCTTTGGTCATTCATATTTTAAGATGTATTTTTTATTATGTATGCGGATAATTTTGGACAAATTTTTTTAAATATCTAAATTCGATTATTGCAATATTGAATTAATACTCTATAATCTAATTTAGTATTAATGAGATAGAAGCGAGAAGCATACCTTTTTTCTGCCGCAGTCCAAGTGGTGGATCAAAACCTCCACAAGCTCCCCGCCGGAGAAGCAATTTTTTACTATTTTCATCCTCATGATTCTGTCCTGTATTGGAAGCTTTTGCCTCAATACTCTCACAATTTCTACCATTTCGTCGTTTTGCTCCTCGTAATCGTCGTCAAAACCGTAAACCGGTGGTGCCGGTGCTTCCTCCGGGCATTTTCCGGCCAACATTTCCGCAAATTTCTTCTCCAACATCCCGCTATTCCGTAGCGAGTTCAACGCCACCAATCCACCTAACAACTTCTCATTCAGAAATATCTGCGGCACATTAGCACTTCCGGTCCTCTCAATTAGTTCCTTCTCTCTTTTAGGATACACATCGACGTTAATTTCCACGTAGTTTAGGTTTTCCTTGTGCAGAAACAATCTCACAGCGGTGCAATCCCTGCAATTAGATCTCGAGAAGAAACTCACTCTTCCGGGCAGCTTCTTCACCGGAGGTTTTAAGTTCACAATCACTTTCATTCCAGAGAGATCAAACTCTGTCACCTGCTGCGATTCCGATTTCATCACCACTTTCTCATCATCAAACTGATCCCTCATCGACGACAATCGCTTCGTTATCGCCGACGATAAACTATTACTCTTCTCACGAAAGAATTTCCCGATCGCCGGCATGTCAAAACTCTCCGGCATGGACTGAGACCGGTTCAATTCACCTGGAGATACAATAATCGCTACTCCGGCAGGTACCTCCGGTTGCGGCAACAAGCTATGCGGCTTGATTACACCTAATAAGTTGCCGTTTTCCTTAACTGAATCATCGATGATTCTAGAAACAGCTGAATTAGTATCTTCCGCTCCTCCTCCTTCATTCTCTGCGTGAATATCGGAATTCAAAATATTAACAGAATCAACGGAATTGGAATTTCCTTTTTCGTTACCGTTTTCGTCGGAAATCATACCTTCTTCTGCTTCAACTTCTACTTCTACTTCTGCTTCTGCTTCCTCTGTTTTGTATAAATTGATAGAATCCATTTTCTCCATTGAAGGAAGAGAGAGAAAGTGAAGAAATTTAGGAATGGTGAATTCTAACAGGGCGAAAAAACGTGAAGAGGTTGAGAGAGAGGGAGATGCTATTTATAGACAATGAAATTGAAAGGAAAAAAATGTAAAGAAGTCAACAAAAATGGAAGATTATGGATATGCCCTATTGAATTCATAGCTGTTTTAGTTTAAAATCTTTTTATTAAGTAATGATTATTTTTAGTTTTAAATAAATATTTTTTCTTGTTTTGTTGATTTTTATGTGGTATGATATACGTTCTATCAAATCAACAGTTACCAAATTGTTTATCATTTTCGTATTTAATATTATAGTAAGTAAGTGAAATGATGTCAAGGACTAATATGGATTGTGGTGTAGTGATGGAATTATTCGACTCTTATTATAGATCTCAAATTTGAGTTTTAATTATGAAAAAATTCACTTCATAATCCTACAGAGCACGATTCAAATTTAGTGAAAGCTCTGATATGAACTTCGGATACTGAGTGAAAATATTGATGTCATGGATCATAAGAAAAAAATAATATTAAAAATAGAATAGATTTAAAAAAAAAAAAGAGGGGGGGGGGGGGGGGGGGGGGGG
>JAJOOR010015679.1:0-37155 GCA_036250505.1 Solanum acaule | reverse complement strand
TATTTTATATTACCTTAAAGGCATGAACTCCTAACTTGAATGTTAAATTACTATAACATCCCTAACTTAGGTTGTGACTTTTTCGATGAGTTCTGACTTTTTTGATAAGTTGTGACTTTTGTCAACGGGTTGTGATTTTTTGATGAGTTGTGACTTTTCAAAAGAGTTGTAACTTTTTCAAAAAGTTGTGACTTTTTCAATAAGTTGTGACTTTTTCAAAGTGTTGTGACATCTTGGAAAGGTCATGACTTTTTAGATAAGACACAAAAAACACTTGTTCATACTACTCTTTGTTGACTATAAATAGAGGGGTTTCCTCTCATTTTTCTGCCACAATTTTTTTTAATCTTCTACTCTTCTTCTTCTTTTTGTATTTTGAAAAACCAGAACATGAGGTACCACTATTCCGATGAAGTAAATTGTACTATCCTAAAAGGGTATATTCTTTAACCTAGACTACTTGAGGAAAATAATTCTTATGCTATAATATTTTTTTTTTTGCGTAGTATGTACATTAGTATGTAATATTTCAATATGAAGTTAACATGATGTAGTCTAAATTCATTTGTTTTTGTTAACAATATCTCTTGTGATGTAGATATCTGCTTCTGAATATCTTTTTCAAAAATTATTAAACTTCTCAAAAGTTAGAGAATTATAACGATTTATTTTTTGATGCTCAATACAAAAGAATGACTTTATTTATCAATGCTACTTATGCGATTTCGATTGTCAGGAAGTTTGCTTCAAAATAGTTATTTCTATATAAACATTGCCCTTTTGTTTTATTGATTTAATATTTCTTAATATTTAAGTATTTTAGACGAAGAAAAGATTATATGACTTGTAATAACGCCAGTTGAAATTTGTATTAGTTTAATTTTTATTGTAGTCTAAATTCATTTATTTTTGTTAACAATTTCTTTTGTGATGTAGATATATGTTTCTGAATATTTTTCTCAGTATTATTAAACTTTTCAAGAGTTAGAGAATTGGCATGGTTTATTTTTTTGATGCCCAAGACAAAAGACTTTATTTATCAATGCTACTTATGTGATTTAGATTGTCATGAAGCTTGCTTCAAAATAGTTATTACTATATAAACATTGCCCGTTTGTTTTATTGATTTTCTATTTCTTAATATTTCAATATTTTCAACGAAGAAATGTTCGTATGACTTGTAACAACATTAGTTGAGGTTTGTATTAGTTTAATTTTTTTGTAGTAAAAAAATATTTGTTTTTGTTAATATTTGTCTCGTGATGTAGACATATGTTTCTGAATATCTTTTCTCAAAATTATTAAACTTCTCAAGAGTTAGATAATTGTCACGATTTATTTTTTTGACGCTCAAGACAAAAGAATGACTTTATTTATCAATGCTACTTATCTGAGTTAGATTGTGAGGAAGTTTCCTTCAAAATATTTATTACTGTGTAAACATTGCCCTTATATTTTACTAAGTTACTATTTCTTAATATTTCAGTATTTTAGACGAAGAAAAGTTCATATAGCTTCTAATAACGCTAGTTGAAGTCTGTATTGGTTTAATTTTTATTATTTATTTAATACCTAATTTTTATGAGATATATATTTTCATTAATGCAAACATACAAATATATATATATGTGTGTGTGTGTGTGTCACGAATGTATTATCAAGTTAACAAGATATTCTAACTTCAAAATATATTATTTTAAAATTTTCCGAATACTTTTTTTTAACAAAAAAAAATTCACAACAAATGTGAAAATATGTGAATATATATGAATTATTTAAAATTTAGCATTAACAAAATAAATTTTATATTTAGAAATATGGAATAAACATTTTCATTTTGTCCCTACACTAAATTAAAATCATATACCTATAAAAAAAATAGTAATATTAATTAAAAGTCCTGCATCTGCGTAACAGTAGAGTCAGCAACCTGCATCTGCGTAACATCGACTGCAAGATCATTACCTAGAGGTTGTACCTCAACCTAGGGCTCTCTCATCGGTGCAAAAAGGTGGGCATCATCCCGAATGAGGCCAATGTCTGAAGTCTTGGTTGCATGAAGCAACGGGTAATAATACCATACCGGTACAGATGAATCCCTGCATAGCTGGAAGATGAGGCATGGGAAGGGCAAGGTAGTGGTGGCCTTGAAGGTCCTCTCGTGGATCTCCACAATCAATATGTGGGAAAAGTCTACCTCTAGCCCCGCTACCAGAGTTGCAACTATCGTTGCTTGGTCCCATGTGACCACGACGTTCGTCTGACACCAGTAGCCAAAAGAATTTTGCAACGAAGTTTAATGTAGCTTTCCTGATGCCCAGGCTAGAGGTACCGACCCAATCAACACGCTCTCCATCCATAGCGAGATGTCGTGCGAGCCACCGAATAAGTGAGTCCCTTTGCTCGGCAATCCTCTAAAATGTCCCGCTTTGTATGATGCCAATCCAATAGTCGAACTCTTTCGTATTGATGGGCAGAGTGTGGTCCGGGCCATAAATAAACCTGCGGAGGGTAGTCTCAGATATATCAATAGAAAAATCCCGTACTAAGGTGGACTCGAGTGGAGGCTGAGCGGAGGGCTTGGCCCGCTTATAGATGGAACCTCGGATGGTGGTGGCATAGGAAGCATAGAACTCCCAGACTATCTCCTTGGTGTATGTGCTCGAGGTTTGTACCATCCTCTCACACTTGTGCCACCAGAAGAGCTCCGTAATAATTGGAGCGGTGTGGAGGATACCTGTGATAACCTGATGCTCCTCGGTGACTAATTTGGCCATCTTGTCGTGCTTATTCAGCATGCGAGCATCTGTGTAGATCTGATACTCTCCCTCCACACACCACTAATTTGGCTGTGTTGCAACTGTTGGTGGCTCAGTGTGAGGGGGAACCAGAGTATCTCCTGTGCTATCGGACTTGGAAGAAGAGACGGTGCTGCCGCTGGAGCTAGAGTCGGATGGGGACTCAGAGCCAGCCTGTGATCCAATCGGTGTTGTCCTCTCCTCAGACTGAGGGGCAATGACCTTGTTGAAAATCACCTGCTGAGCTCGGTACCTCGTGCAAGGAGCTGAAGGGGAGGTTGTGGTGTTGGGAGGAGTGTACTCCACATCATCATCATCCTCTAGGATCAGGCGTTGAGAAGGGGCAATAAACTTGGATTTTCCCTTTGTAGCATAGACAAGAGCTTGCTTAGGTTCCATGGTACCTGTAGAAGCTTAGTTAGTACTGAAGCAAGGCAATAAAACTCATGGAAGAATTTTAGAACAAGAAACGAACCAAAACCAAAAACTAAAAAAATAACTGGATAGTAGCTTAACTGTCGACCTATGGTGGGTACCTATGGTCCGTCGATGGAACGGCGGTTCGTAGGTCCCCTCTGTAGGTCAGATTCCCTAAAAGTGGGTCTCTGATATGGGAACCACAGATGTGCAGAACGGTCCGTCGATGGAACGACGAACCGTATTCCACACCGTGGTTCGACAATTAGTGAAAACTTAGTGTGCAACTGACCCACGGATCCGACCTACGGTCCATAGGTTGACCTATGGTCCATGGATGGGGTCTCGTGGGTCAGTTCTATGTGAGGTTTCAGAACTTGTTTCATCAATTACACAAACAAACAAACTTGGCCTATACATGCCTTTCAACATATAATATGGTAGTTTATCATCCTTAGGGTTCCAATTGCACATAATTTTACATTTTAACACATCAAACTATGAACCCTAAGTGAAAACATCCAATTAGACCTATTACTTGATTTATTCGGTTTTAATTAGCTACACACTCACATACCATCATACCAAGGGTGTTTCTAACTTATAATTCAACATTCAAACATGAAACTAATATCCTAAGGTCAAGTTCATCGATGTGATTTCAATTGAAACAATGAAATGATTTAAAGTTTCAGAGAAATCTGTACACCTTACAAGTAATCACTGACGATGAGTGTGTGTTGCAATGATATTCGTGACCCTTTGCTAGCCTTTCGACATCGAAACTAGACTTGGGAATCGTTGGGTAAGAGGAGTAGATGTGGGGATTGATTTGGGAGAGAATTGGAGATTAATAGGAATTGGGTAATGGATTGTGGGAGTGATATGGGGGATAAGTGGATGAATTTGGGTATGTGGAGGGTTGAAAATAGGTTGAGAGGGAGTTTTGAACGTGGGGGAATGAAATTAAAATGAAAGGTTTTATTTTATAAGGGGTCCGAGTCGGGTCAGGCAAACCCTAGTTTTACACCTCTCTAAAGAAGTATAAGCGATCGTTTTCAAATAAAGAACCCAACTTGTAGGTTGGGGTCGATCCCACGAGGAATATGGTGTAGACTTAAACTTCACTCACGATTATTTTCGCTTAGTCAAACTATTTTCAAGACAAGTAAACTAAAGGGGGGGGGGGGGGATTTTTGTGAACAAATGACAGATTGTTGATTAAGTAACAAGTAAGCAGGATTCAAACTTTGTTGTTATCAATATGAGAGAGAAACTAGGGTGTATGTGTTCTCCACGAGCTCTTAACGCAGTAATCCTAATAATAGTAATCCTTTCCTAGTGTTTTACATGTAAAGTTCGTAAGATAGGTATCCCTAAGTGATTGGTCCTCCAAGTAGGGAATTTCACTACGGACCTTGGTCCGGCTACGAGTGTATACTTTACTAACGCTTACCTTTACCTCAGATTAGACACCACATTAATATATGGCTTAGTTTTCACCCTCGCTTCAATTGACATTAGACTCTTAGATAGCAACCACTAAATCTCTGTTGTTAATTCTTTTCTCATTAATTACCTCCTTGGTCCGGCAAGTAGCAACGAGGCGAGTTCTAACACGTGCAATCATTAAAAAGACTTCTAAATGAAAGAATTACCAATACATGTATCAACATTATTCAAGAATTACTTACTTATTAGTATTACTTTGTTAATTGCTCATGGTTCCCACAACCCTAGTTGTGGATTTAGCTACTCATGCTTGCAAGAACACAATTCATGTTGAAGAAAAAAGAGTTCATGAACTTACGATTAGAGTAGAAGAAACTCATAATCTCCAATTGAATTTCAAAGTAAAAATCTTATAAAACGAAATCCAGAAATTAAGCTAAAGTTTGCAACTCAAGTTCACAAAGTACCAAGAACTAAAAGTAAACAATAGTGTCTAACCACCAAAAACGAGGTTTACATACCCTATTTATAGAAAATCATGTCCTAAAAAGAAAAGGAAACGAAATAAGGAAATAAATTTCTGGTATACAGCTTCGATCGATGAACTCGACCTACGAACCATAGATCGACCTACGGTCCGTAGGTCCCTTCTGTGGCTCCATAGTTAGCATTTTTTATCAGGTACTGGAACTTCAATTTCTCTGAATCATTCAATGGATGTGCAGAACAGCCCGTGGGTCAACCTACGATCCGCCAGTTGCATCTGTGGTTCCATACTTGGTCAGACTTCCCTGATTCTCCATCTACGCCACCCATCGATCGTCAAAGGACCTAAGGTCCGTAGGTCACTTTCGTGGGTGGCTCCTTCTGTAGATTTTTAGCTTTCATCTCACTCAACCACGTCCAAGCCCGAATTCCTGAAAACATGACACAAAAACATTAATTCTAACACAATATAGCTCTAGACACACACAACTTCCTAGTGAAATGTATCAAAAATACCGTAAACTCACGGTATATCAAGGATCCCTTTGATTATGTTTTGTTTTATTGCTTGCTTATTTAATTTGTTAGGATGATCGAGGGTCCTGTCCCAACATCCCTCTCAGTTTTAAAGGCTTCATAGACAGATAGTTATAGTTCCTCAGTCTTTCCATTTTCAGTTGTTGATGTTAAGACTTGGTTTGCCACTTTAGCTAGATAAATGTTATTTATAAACATTCTAAGTTATATTGAAACAAGTTGAGTTAAGTGCGTTTGAATCATGTTATTAATGCTTTAAGTCTTCCACTGATCAGTAAACCAGGCCAAGGGTTTACTTGGGTACAATAATGGTTCTCGAGTGACAGCCACGTCCGGGGTGTAGGCTTGGGGCGTGACAAACATGGTATTACTGCACAAAGTTTAAGAGACCTAAGGAGTCTATGAAGCCGTGTCTTTAGAGTCCTAGTTATCGGTGTGAAGCGCGCCACATCTATAATTAGGAGGCTGCATCATTTAGGAACTATCTCACTTCTTTCATATTCATTTTGTGCGATAGAGTTTATTTCTATGAAAGTTTCTTTCTAATTCGTGCTTGCGTGTGTCTTTCATATCATGCCTCCATGAAGAGCTTTCCGAGGTCGTTTCGCAAGAAGGAATGTTGAGCCACAAGAACAAGGGGTACCTAATGCAACAGAAGTGCAACCCCAAGGAGAGGTCACCAATGCTAATTTCGGGAAGCCATCTGAATGTTGAGTCAAGCTGTGACCAACCAAGTGGGACAAAGAGGGGTTCGACAAGATATAACTGATACGTCTAGGATATGAGAGTCTCTAAGGATGAATCCTCCAAGCTTCACTGGTTCAAGCATCACTAAGGATCTGAAGAACTTTGTAGAGGAACTATAGAAAGTGTTTGAGGTTATGCATGTTACCGATGCTGAGCGAGTGGAGCTAGTTGTCTATCAACTGAAGAGTGTTGCTAGGAATTGGTTTGACTAGTGGAAGAAGAGTATGGATGCGGATGCATTAGTTTTAAGTTTGGTAGTGTTCAATAGTTCTTTCTTGGGGCATTTCTTTCCCCGTGAACTGAGAGAAGCCAAGGTACATGAATTCCTTACCCTAAAAAAGGAATCTATGAGTGTTCATGAGTACAGTCTGAAGTTCACCCAACTTTCCCGTTATGGTCCGGAGATGGTTGCAGATATGAGAAGTAGGATGAGTCTGTTTGTTGCTGGTTTGTCTCGTTTGTCGGGTAAGAAAGGTAAGGCTACAGTGCTAATATGTGATATGGACATCGTGAGGCTGATGATTCATGTGCAACAAGTTGAGGAAGATATGCCAAGGGATAGGGATGAGTTCAGAAACAAAAAGGCTAAGAGAGTCTGGGCAGCAAATGAGCAATGTGAACCATCCTTCCGTTCAACAGAAACAAAAGGGACCTACTCCATCATCTGCTAGTGCACCTACACCAAGAAATAAAGGTGAGTACAATAGTCAGAATTCCCAACATTTAAGAGCTAGACCTGCCAAGTCTTAAGACAATGTGGCACAAGGGGGTAATTGGGCTCTTACATGGGCTAAGTGTGGTAGAACCACCCAGGTAAGTGTAGTGATGGCTCCACTTGTTGTTTCAAGTGTGGTCAAGAGGGTCACTTCATGAAAGAGTGCCCTAAGAACCAACAATGTAATAGGAATTAGGGCAATAAAGCCCAATCTTCTTCAGTTACTCCACCAGATAACGTTGCACCTAGAGGAGCTACTTCAGGGACTGGCGGAGGAGCAAACCGCCTATATGATATCACTAGTCTCCAAGAGCAAGAGGATTTACCAGACGTTGTCACTGGTTTGATCCAAGTCTTTAACTTTGATGTTTATGCTTTGCTACATGCAGAAACTAGTTTATCTTTTGAAACTCCTTATGTTGCGATGAATTTTGATATTCTTCCTAAGCAACTTCTTGAGCCCAGCAGTGTTTCCACACTTGTTTGTGATTCTATTCTAGCGGAGAGAGTCTATCATTATTGTACCATTTCCGTCAATCACAAGAGTACCATGACTGATTTAGTTGAGTTAGACATGGTGGATTTCAATGTCATTCTAGGTATGGACTGGCTTCATGCCTGTTATGCATCAATAGATTGTAGAACTCGAGTTGTCAAGTTTCAGTTTCCTAATGAGCCAGTTATGAAGTGGAAGGGTAGTTCAGCAGTGCCTAAGGGTTGATTCATTTCGTACCTTAAGGCGAGAAAGTTAGTTTCCAAGGAGTGTATCTATCACTTAATCCGAGTTAATGATTTTAGTGTTTAGACACCTCCTATAGAATCAGTTCCAGTTGTGAGTGAGTTTCCTTCTCCTAATGATTTTCCCGAAGTCCCGCTTGAGATAAATAGACTTCAGTATATATATTCTTCCCGATACTCATCCTATCTCTATTTCACCATAAAGAATGGCACCAGCAGAGTTGAAAGAGTTAAAAAAGTAGTTGAAAGATATCTTAGAGAAAGGTTTCATTCGACCAAGTGGCTCACCTTAGGGCGCTCCAGTCCTATTTGTGAGAAAGAAAGATGGTTCTCTAAGAATGTGTATAGATTACCATCATTTGAATAAGGTTACTATTAAGAATAATTATCCTCGTACGATAGTTGATGATCTCTTTGATCAACTTCAGGGTGCTTCTTGTTTTTCTATGATAGACCTCAGATCAGGCTACAATCAGTTAAAAATAAGGGAATGTGATATTCCAAAGACAACATTCAGGACCCGTTATGGTCATTATGAGTTTCTGGTCATGTCGTTTGGGGTAAATGATGCACCTGCAGCGTTCATGGACCTTATGAATAGAGTATTCAAGCCTTATTTAGATATGTTTTTTATCGTATTCATTGATGACATTCTAATCTATTCGAGGAATGAAGAAGATCATGCTAGTAATCTCAGAATAGTTCTCCAAACTCTAAAAGATAAGGAGTTGTATGCTAAGTTCTCTGCGTGTGAGTTTTGGCTTGAGTATGTGGCATTCTTAGGCCACATTATTCCCGGTGATGGAATTAGAGTTGATACTCAAAAAATAGAGGCAGTACAGAATTGGCCTAGACCCACGTCTCCAACTGATATTAGGAATTTCTTGGGATTAGCTGGCTATTATAGAAGGTTCGTCGAAGGGATTTCATATATTTCGTCACCTTTAACCAAGTTAACTCAGAAAATAGTTAAGTTTCAATGGTATGAAGCTTGTGAGAAAAACTTTCAGGAATTGAAAAAGAGGTTGACTACTGTCCTAGTACTGACCTTACCAGAAGGTATGCAAGACTTTGTTTTATATTGTGATGCGTCTAGAGTTGGTTTGGATTGTTTGTTGACGCAGAATGACAAAGTTATAGTTTATGCCTCCAAACAACTTAAGGTTCACGAAAGGAATTACCCAACACATGACTTAGAGTTGGTTGTCGTAGTATTTGCATTGAAAATATGGAGTCATTATCTTTATGGTGTTGATGTAGATGTGTTCAATAATCATAAGAGCCTTCAGTATGTGCTTAGTCAGAAATAGCTTAATCTCCGACAAAGAAGGTGGTTAGAGTTACTCAAGGATTATGATATGCGTATTCGTTATCACCCATGTAAGGCTAATGTTTTTGCGGATGCCTTGAGTAGATTGTTTATGGGTAGTACCGCCCATTTTGAGGAACATAAGAATAAGTTAGCAAAAGATGTGCATAGACTTGCACGGTTAGGAGTTCGACTAATGGATTCCACAGAAGGAGGAGTAGTGGTGATGAATGGGGTTGAATCATCATTAGTGTCAGAAATGAAAGAAAAGCAAGACCAAGAACCTATTTTACTTGAATTGAAGGCTAATGTTCATAAGCAAAAAGTAATGGCATTTGAACAAGGGGAAGATGGTGTATAGAGGTATCAAAGTAGGTTGTGTGTACCAAGGCTAGATGAACTTAAGAAAGGATTATGGAGGAGGCTCATAGCTCCACATATCCTATCCATCTGGGTTCCACAAAGATGTACCGTGACTTGAGAGAAATCTATTGGTGGAATAGCATAAAGAAGGGCATTGCCGAGTTTGTTGCTAAGTGTCTGAATTGTCGGCAAGTTAAAGTAGAGTACCGAAGACCTGGTGGTATGGCTCAGAATATAGAACTTCTGGAGTGGAAGTGGGAGATGATCAACATGAATTTCATCACAGGCTTACCGTGGTCTCACAGACAACATGATTCAATTTGGGTGATTGTTGATCGAATGACTAAATCATCCCATTTTTTGCCGGTAAAAACTACCCATTCATTAGAGGATTATGCCAGGTTATATATTCAAAAGGTAGTAAGACTTCATGGAGTTCCAATTTCCATTATATCAAATAGAGGTGCACATTTTACTGCACAATTCTGGAAATCTTTTCAGAAAGGCTTTGGTTAAAGGTGAACTTGAGTACTGTTTTTCATCCTCTTACAGATGGTCAAGCAGAGCGCAGTATTAAGACTTTAGAAGATATGTTGAGGGCCTGTGTGATTGATTTCAAGCCTGTGTGATTGATTTCAAGGGTAATTGGGATGATCACCTACCTCTCATTGAGTTTGCTTACAACAATAGTTACCACTTTAGCATCCAAATGGCTCCTATAAAGCTCCTTATGGGAAAAGATGCAGATCTCCTATTGGATCGTTTGAAGTTGGTGAAGCTGGGTTGATAGGACCAGACTTAGTGCATCAAGCTATGGAGAAAGGGAATGTTATTCAAGATATATTAAAAACAACACAGAGTCACCAGAAATCCTATACCGATGTTAGGAGAAGAGACTTAGAGTTTGAACTAGATGATTGGATTTATTTGAAAGTGTCACCTATGAAGGGTGTTACGAGATTTGGCAAGAATGGGAAACTTAGTTCCCAATATATACCAACCGAAGATATTGGTACCAAGGATAGCTTATCTTATGAGGAGATTCCTGTTCATATTCTAGATCGCTAAGTTCGCAAGTTGAGGACTAAAAAAGTAGCGTTAGTCAAAGTGCTGTGGAGAAATCAGTTTGTAGAGGAAACTACTTGGGAGGCTGAGGAGGATATGAAGAAGAGATACTCACATCTCTTCGAATTTGGAGAAGTTACAAATTAAGGTACTAATCCTTTTCTTGGCTTTTATTTTAAGTTGGCATGTTGTATTTAAATTTTTGCTTGTTGGGTGTTTGAGCTGGATCTTAGATGTTACACCCTAAGCCTGCTAAGAGAAATCTCATTCGAGGACGAATGTTCCCAAGGGGGAGATATTGTAACACCCCGCTATTTGAAAGAGCTAAATTTAGAAAGAACCATTTTTGGAAATAATCAAATTTGGATAGTTTGACAAAGTTAAGCTAAGCATGAGTTTTGAGTCAACTTCAAACGACCATAACTCCTTACTCGGGATGATTTAGGTGTGCTACAAGATACAGTAGGAAAAATCTTTGAATTATCTTTCCAACGTCGATGAGATTGCGCGATTTCTAGTTCGTATGAGGGAGATATTCCGATTTGAAGTTGGGTTGTCTAGATAAGGAAAGTCAAAATCGGATTTTAAAAGGGTATTTAGGTCTTTTCCATACCCAATTGATTTAATTCATTTTTAGTGAATTAATTAGGGTCAAAACTGAATTGGTTCAGTTTGCACAATTGGAAATTCACGCTAGGGCTTTAGAGAGAAGAACTCAAGAGAAAAGAGAAGAGGAAAGTAAAGGTTTGTCATCTTTGTGAGGAATTGATTGCAGATTTCGTCAAGGATTTGATCCTACGAGGTATGTGAGACTTTCATAACGTTGGATTCGTTCACCCATGTGCCAAACATGTTTATTTCAACGTGAATTCTTCCTAAAACTATTGGAAGTTTGAATGTTCTTGATGTGCTTTCTTGAATTGCTTTGTTCTTGAATTTGGGTTAAGATTGAGGAGTTTTTTTTTGAGGTTATAGTGTTTTTTTCGTGAGTTGTTGGAGTTAGATTCTTGTGTACATATAATGGGTATCTAATCTAAAGAGAATTTGAGAAAAATAGTCAAGTTTAGGCTATTTGGGGTTAGAAAATGAAGGAGGAAAAAGTCAGGCGAATCTGAGCATCAGGTCTGCGACCGGAACTGTTCCTCAGATTTGGGGAAATCTTCTTTGCGTCACAGAGCGGTCACCGACCATTCTACCTCAAAATTTATATCGTGACCAAATAATGAAATGCATCTCTGCGTCATAGATTTGCTTCCAGACAATGATTTCTTGATCATTTCTCATGTTTAACTATCTAAAAACACACCTAATCATCATGAGATCTTTCCTATCACAAATCACAATCCTTGAATCCATAAATTCAAATTCAAGGAAGTTAAGAGCCAAGTCTAGAGAGTTCTTCGAGTCATTGTAAGAAGTCTTTACCAAACCTTTTAAACTTGTTCTAAGACTTGTGTTTTGAGTTAAGTAAGAGTAAAAAATGAAGTTCATTTCTTCAAAAAGAGTATATGGGAACTAAGTATTCCCAAAGAGTAAATGTTTTCACATTTAAACAAGAGAGGAAACACTGATTTTCAAGAGAGCCTTTAAGCTAGTTTTGAGTAATTATTTATTTTTAAACATATGAGCTGAGTATTTTGGGAGTAGTATTGAGCATTGATGTGGGGACGAGTTCATAATAACTCAATGTCTCCATAAACCATGTAGCCAACATGGGTAGAAAGGGTCATACTTTTAGATGATTCCTTCATTCTTTTTAGCATAGACTAGTGGATCCACTTAGTTGATGCGTTCTATATCTCGGCAAGTTATAGGATAGTTCTGGCAGCGTGGGCGAGACAATGTATCATCACATTAGCTCATAGTGATGGTTGTCGGTTAGAGAAACTCCCACGTAATTAAATTACTTTACTATATGAGTAAATGGAGTTGTTATCATTATTTAAATGCTTTATATAAATTGCACTTTTACTGTTGTTTTATTTTGCATTGGAGTAAAGTATTCATGAGTTGAGTAAAGCCAAGATAAGTGTTCTTTTCAGATTCATTTCAAGCTTATGTCGTGTTTAGTTTTTCCCTCGCATGCTCGTACATTCAATGTACTGATGCCAGTTGGCCTGCATCTTATTATGATGCAGATACAGGTAATCAAGATCAGCATCCAGCACTTCGTTGATCCAGTCGAGCACTCAGAGTCAGTTGGTGAGCCTCATTGCTTTTCGGAGGATCCCTTTGATTATGTTTTGTTTTATTGCTTGCTTATTTCAGTTGTTAGGATGATCGGGGGTCCTGTCGTGACATCCCTCTCAGTTTTAAAGGCTTCATAGACGGATAGTTGTAGTTCCTTAGTCTTTCCATTTTCAGTTGCTGATGTTAAGACTTAGTTTGCCACTTTGGCTAGTTGAATGCTATTTCTAAACATTCTAAGTTATATTGAGACAAGTTGAGTTAAGTGTGTTTGATTCATGTTATTAATGCTTTAAGTCTTCCGCTGAGTAGTAAGTCATGCCAATAGTTCGCTTGGGGCCAACAATGGTTCTCGAGTGCCAGCCACGTCCGAGGTGTAGGCTCGGGGCGAGACATTTGCTTTCTTTTTAATTTATTTGCTCTTTTGACTGCCACAACAAAATGGAGATAGAAAAGGATTAAAGTAATTTCATTACCCAAGATAACTCACCTCATAGTCCATATCAAAATAATAAACCACAAATTGATAAGAGTAAGTTCATATCAGCAACAACAATGGAGTGGGCCCTTAGACATATACGTCATGTGATTATTGATGAAAGAGGCATTGATTTTTTGTCACTAGATAATGACCAAATCATGAGCGTGCTTGTCATAATTGAATGCTCAAAATGGTCAAAATTTGCCAAAAATCCTGGAGCAGCGGTATTAATGATAGTTCGAGAGTTCTACGCCAACATGGACGTAGAAAACCTCACCTATAAAGTTTGAGGTAATATCATCCCTTTCAATAAAGAAGTCGTCAATGAATTATATGATACTCCACAATGTGATGACCATGTGTTTTAAGAGCTACTTGAAGAAAGTAAGTTTGATATCTTTACTCCGCATCTGTGTTCATATGGAATGGATTGGCACTTTGACGCTGAAGGAAAAAGGGATTGGTTTGCCACTAGAAATCTCAATATGTCAGCAAAAATATGGATGCTATTCTTAAATGACTGCTTGAAACAAGATCGCAATTCTGCTGAGCTAAGAATTGAGAAAGCGGCTTGGTTATATGCACTAGAAAATGGATTCACAATTAATGTTGGACGGATAATTAGTGAGAATATGGTACATTGCCGAACTGTGAGAACAGTAAAAACTTTATACCATGGAACAACTATAAAGAAATTTATAGGACGTTTTAGAAAGAGACCATCACCTTCGTTGGAATTTCTTCATCCGTCTAACATTTGATGGACAAGTCTTAATCAATTAGGACCATGTGTGGGACTTATGAATACACCAGGACCTTCAATAGTTACAGAGAAAAAGAAAGGACATCCATCACTCTCTGCGGAGTTGAAAAGGGTTGTAGAAAAAAATAAACCAACTAATTATGCATCAACAATCTATGCAAGAAGATTTTAATGCATTTAAAACACAATTCTCCTACCCCATAAATAATGCTATATATAATGCGGGATATATATCGCAATTTTCAGATATGTAGGTTCTATATCCGCCGCTTGAGTTCAAGATATGGGTTTTCAATATTTAAATGCTGGTCAACCAAAGCAGATTCAGGTCATATGTCAAAAAATTTCAAAGGAGCAGCTAAGCTTTCAAGGAATGGCACCACCAACATTAATATCAAAACCTGTTCCTAATGAATTAAATACAGAACATGGTACCACTTAGTCAATGGCATTTGGCGATCAGTTCTTTAATTTTGACGATGGTTTGAATATGCATGTCATGCAATCTGAACAGGTGGAAGATGATACGGTTAGCAACAGTAATAATATCGACAACAATAAACATGGTAATGCATTTTCTGATCTATATCAAGTTTGGCGTGGACTGACTAAAAACAGGAATGCAGAGCATTGAAAACAGGAATACATAAGAGACTATGTAAAGCTTAAAGTGTAGGGAGGTAACGAAATAAGTTTTCTTGTTCAATGGTTGGTTTGTTTTCCATGAGTGGTTGTATTGAAATAAAAATAATAAATAATAATAAAATGTATGATGAGTCCACGATTTGGACTCATTTAGGTCTTTATTTTAGTAGCCTCAAATGCATATTTTGTCCCAAAGCATGGACACTAATGAGCAAAAAGGAACAAGGAAGCTGAAAGAACGAAGAAAAGAAGGCCTAAGGATCGCCTAAACCATTGGGCTAGTCGCCGAATGGCCATGGTCTCGGCTAATATTCCAGTGTGCCAAGCCCTGAAGGAGAAAATCAAGTCGGCGACAGAAAAGAGCAGTCAGTGAGTCACTGAACGGTTCCGCGATGCAATGCTATATCACCCAAAGTTACAGAGCTTAAAGTTTCTGAAGGCGAAAGAAAAAAGGCGATGGAACTGACCAAAGGGCGGATCACTGAGTGGATCGACGATCCCGACTTATTGCGCCGAATGGTCCTTCACAACACATTTTTGGCGACTATAAAACATTTTTAAATTCTTAGTTTAGTATCAAGTCTTGAATCAGATTTTTATCTAGTTTTAATAATTGTTCAGTTTTCAAGTTAGAGAGCTTAGAACTGAGTTTTGAGACAATATTTCCTTAGCTTTGAAGATTTCCATTTATGAGAAATTGGAAGTGGGTGTTGAAGATTCTTTATCTTAGACCTTTGTAAAGATGAAATTAATCGTTCCCAGTTGATGGAAACACAATTTGGTAACGATTTCTATCTTTTTGCAATGTCTAGCTAAAATCTCAATTCTTGGGGTGTGATTATGTGATTATGGGTTGATTTAGCTACTGGGTATTTTTAATCGATACTGTAAATATTGTCTAAAAGTGATTTCATTCTGTAATTGTGCCTTAATCTAAAGGGTTGTAGTTGCAAATGAAACTCTATTTTCGTGTTTTTGGCTTGCTTGAGAGAGAGGTTTTAAAAACAAGATTACTGATTTGATGGTCTGTGGGTATTGGGTTGTCATGGGTTCAACTCGAGAGAGTGAATCCTAAATCCTTTTCCACACATTCAACTCGAGAGAGTGAATGGACTAAAGCGTAGGTTGTTCTTAATTGCTGCATATTGGTGTTCGAGAGAAACCAATTTGATTCGGGGTAAATTGTTCGAGAGAAAGTTTATCCCCACTAAAGTCTAGCTTATTCACTAATTTATAGTTTTTCACTATTGTCACGACCCAGACCGTCGTTATTGGCACCCACACAAACCCTCCAGTGGGAGAACCATTACTACAACCCAAACAAACAAATTTTATGAAAACTAAGGCATTTAAAGATACACAAGCAGATTTAAATGACTATATCAATGGAGTCCCCATAAACTCCAAGGTTTTAAAAAAAACAAACAACCAAACTAATGCGAAAGAACAACCCCTAGAACCTGAAAGTCAATGTACCAAAACTATACTAACGACAAGTCTAAGAACAAGGGGTACGACCCCAAAACTAAACAACACCTTAAACAAATAGTCTGAGTCCGAAGAGAGTGGACTTAAACAAGAAAGATCCATGGTAGCCTGAAAGAACTGGCTCACCCTTGAATCCGATCACACTCAATAGTCACCTAGCTGAGGTCTATAAATAGCCGCCTGAAGATGCCCTATACTCAACAAAAAACAAGCAAGTGCAGTATCAGTACACAACCACCGTGTACTGGTAGGATCACACGGCTATACCAATAGGTGAAACAATGCAAGTAACCACAACATTATAAACAAACATATACCGAACATATACAATATTAGTCATCTTTTCAGGATCAATGTAGCATCCCACATTCTCAATAATACACATTAGTTATCAATTTAGAGCAACATACACTCTATCAATATCAATCATCATTAGATATGAATGTAATCATCAAAAATAGATACACAACACAATTCAATGGTCCTCTCATGGAACCCACACCCAAACTGTTAGCATACCGGAACGTGGTACCCGATCCAATGTTTATGTTGGAATGTGGCGACCGATCCCATATTTATGCCGGAAGATGGCAACCAATCCCATATTTATGGCTGAACGTGGCAACCGATCCAATGATTATGCCGGAACGTTGCAACCGATCCAATAAACATACGCAATCACAATCACAATGTATATTCTCACAATCATACAACAATAGGTGATTCATGGCATACAATTATTTAATTATCCTTATTTACGCTTAGGGTGATCAATAATGCACCATTTGTATACATACATGCATTATAATGAGGAATTACAAACATGTATCACACCAACATGAAATCACAACCATCACCTACCTCGAAACAAGCTTGAGACTCTAAGAAACTTGATCCTTCCCTTTCCGGATTTTTTCCACTTGTTCTTGGTCTACAAACAATCAATACAATACAGGAATCAATAAACAATCACTAATTACCCGAATTACTAACAATTCTATGAACCCTAGATCAAACCCATGAGCCCAATCTCCCAAGTAGGGTTGTTTCCACCATAGAATCTAGATCAAACCCCTTCCCGATCGTTAATTACCCATTCTATTACTATCTACGAATCGAAAATTGATTCGAAAAGTGAAAAGCTTACCTTTAGCCTTAAGAATGGTGAAAAACTGTCAAGAGTCACCTGAGGTTCGTTCCTTAGCTATAAAAATTGAAAAGTGCAGAATAAGGTCGTTTAGGGGTTTATTTACGACCTTAAGTCGCGTTGAACCCGCCACAACGGCCCTCACCCCACTACAGCGGCCCCTCCAGAGCGACACAAATCCCGCTAAAGTGGCTTGCATGGAACCAGTGAGCTATTTAAAGAATTCAAAAACCCTTATTTCACAACACGGCTTCAACCAACGACACTCAGAAAATATCGTTAATGCTAAGATCTATTCTGGGAGTTCTACTCACCCGAATTCAATTCCGTAAAGTGGTATGGATTCCTTAACGACTTATCTAATTACTCATGTAATCAATATAATAAATAAGTCACCCGATTGCTACCAGATTTCCTTACACCATACAGACTCCGATTTCGTCCAAAACTGGACTAGGCTCGGAAATCTCAAGTTACTACAAAAAAAGTTTTTTGACCCCAATTGTTTCTCATTGGCTTTTCCCTAACGACGAAATTAGGTCGTTATAATAGATACCAATTTACCCATCACTCGTCCCCGAGTGATCAACAAGGAAAGAATGGCTAAAGTAAGGGTAGAGTAGTATCTGAATCGTCGAATTATTGGGTATAGTTGTCTTGCATGTCCTTCTTACTGAATCTCACTACACCCTAAGGGTTTAACATCTACATCCTCAAACCAACCAATTAAATACCTACATATCCTCCCTTACAATGCCTCAATGAAGTTTTCTCACCACTCGAGTGATAAATATTGTTGTATGTAAACTTAACTAACAACAAAACGATTCCCAACAACCACCAAAGTTGATCGTGCACACCTCTGCCACTTGTTATCAAGGATCTTGTCACAATCATCAGGACTAATCCTTTCTCACATAAGCATGATAACATTCTAAATCAATACTCGCTACGATTAGAAGTGAACCTGAACCAACCAACACACACTCATAATACCCAAACAATCATAGTTATTAACAACATCTCCTTCCCATAACATAAATTTCCATGAGCTTAAGTTACAAAAATTTGGTCTTTATCCATCAGATACTCATTGAAGGATATGTCCAAGCATACAAACCCTCTAACAACACTATCAAAATGGTAGATTTAGCAATTGTAGATTACCTCTTAAGAACAGTAGAATTGGACCCAATGATCCACACATTCAACCACACACAATCAATACATGACCTCGACGACTAGATGAATGTTAAGATTGTCGGACAACCATAGATACACATGAGAGCTCTTTTATAAATTCTCATAAGCAAGTGGTACATGTAGCACTACTGCAATACTTTAACAACTCCAAGACAACACCAAATATGTCCTCTAAAATAACCAAATCTTCCCAATCTTCCCACTCAACCAAGAGAACATCGCAGGATTTGGTATCCATGATCCACCACTAAGGATCCTCCCACCAAAGTGAAAACACACTAGAGCATAACTAGTGAATCATACTCACAATACTAACAACCATCATAAACACTCCAACCATTTACCATATTATAAACCAACACTTTTAAAAATGTAACCTTTCTTAGGTACTTAACAATCAATAGTAGTAAACTTATGACTCAATCAATAGTAGCAGATTTAAATGACTATATCAATGGAGTCCCCATAAACTCCAAGGTTTTAAAAAAAAAAAAAAACAACCAAACTAATACGGAAGAATAACCCCTAGAACCTAAAAGTCAATGTACCAAAACTATACTAACGACAAGTCTAAGAACAAGGGGTACGACCCCAAAACTAAACAACACCTTAAACAAATAGTTTGAGTCTGAAGAGAATGGACTTAAACAAGAAATATTCATGGCAACCTGAAAAAATTGGCTCACCCTTGAATTTGGTCACGCTCAATAGTCACCAAGCTGAGGTCTATCAATTGCCGCCTGAAGATTCCCTGTACTCAACAAAGAACAAGCAAGTGCAGTATCAGTACACAACTACCTTGTACTGGTAGGATCACACGGCTATCCCAATAGGTGAAACACATGCAAGTAACCACAACTTTATAAACAGACATACACCGAACATATACAATAGTAATCATCTTTTCAGGATCAATGTAGCATCCCACATTCTCAATAATGCACATTAGTTATCAATTTAGAGCAACATACACTCTTCCAATATCAATCATCATTAGATATGAACGTAATCATCACAAGTAGATACACAACACAATTCAATGGTCCTCTCATGGAACCCACACCCAAACTGTTAGCACATCGAAACGTGGTACCCGATCCAATGTTTATGTCGAACGTGGCAAGCGATTCCATATTTATGCCAGAAGATGGCAACCAATCCCATATTTATGCCTGAACGTGGCAACCGATCCAATGTTTATGCCAGAACGTGGTAATCGATCCAATCAACAATCCACAATCACAATCACAATGTATTTTCTCACAATCATACAACAAGAGGTGATTCATGACATACAATTATTCAATTATCCTTATTTACGATTAGGGTGATCAATAATGCAACATTCACATATATACATGCATTATAATGAGCAATTACAAACATATATCACACCAACATGAAATCACAACCATCACATACCTCAAAACAAGCTTGAAACCCTAAGAAACTTGATCCTTCTCTTTCTGGATTCATTCTGCTTGTTCTTGGTCTACAAATAATCAATATAATACGGGAATCAATAAACAATCACTAATTACCCGAATTACTAACAATTCTATGAACTCGATCAAACCTATGATCCCAATTTCCCAATTAGGGTTGTTTCCACCATAGAATCTAGATCAAAACTCTTCCCCATCACTAATTACCCATTCTATTACGTTCTGCGGATCGAAAAATGAATTCAGGGAGTAAATAGCTTACTTTTAGCCTCAACAATGGTGAAAAACTATCAAGAGCCGCCTGGAGTTCGTTCCTTAGCTCTAAACATCAAAAAGTGCAGAATAAGATTGTTTATGGGTTTATTTACGACCTTAAGTCGCGTTGAACCCACCACAGCGGCCCTCACCCTATTGCTGCGGCCCCGCCAAAGCGACACAAATCCCGCTAAAGCGGCTTGCATGGAACCAATGAGATATTTAAAGAATTCCAAAACATCCATTTCACTACACACCTTCATCCAACGACACTCAGAGAATACCGTTCACGCTAAGATCAATTACGGGAGTTCTACTCACCCGAATTCAATTTCGTAAAGTCGTACAGATTCCTTAACGACTTTTCAATTACTCATGTAACAAAAATCATAAATAAGTCACCCAATTGCTACCATATTTCCCTACACCTTACAGACTCCGATTTCGTCCAAATCTGGACTAGGATAGGAAATCTCAAGTTGCTACGAAAAAAGTTTTCTGACCCGAATTCTTTCTCCATTGGCTTTTCCCCAATGACGGAATCAGGTCGTTACAACTATTGATTGCAATCACCCATTTGTCTACCTTAGCCTATAATCCAATCACATCCCAAGAACCGGACTCTATACTTGTTATTTTCGTGTTATTTGCTGTTGTAGTTGATAATTGAAACCAAAACCCCCTGTTATTTGACACTTGTATCACCCCAAACTTGAACCATGCTTTTATTCATAAAGTTTTTACCTATGATTGACTTGAAGACATTCATGCTTTTCTATTGATTCTCAAATACGTACCACTCCCTGTGGGATTCGACCCCAACTCACTTAGTTGAATTATATTACTGACTAACGATCGTTGACACTTAGTATTGGATAAAGTATCCCGATACGTGAAATCAATGTATAAAAATCATGAGACTTAAAATAATAATAATAATAATAATAATAATAATGAGTTGACTAAGTATGATTCATGAGTTTTATAACAACCTTTCTAAACTCATACTTAGTTATTGATTATCAAAAATAATTTATCCACTAGTCCCTAGTGTATTGTGTGGTTAGTATATATTACCTAGTAATCATGCTTATTGGAAAAACTAGAACTTGACTTGAATGTGGTTTGAGGCGAAATTTTAGGTAGATTTTGAGTTGGGAAATGAAAGTAGGCCTTCTTTGTTTAGCCTTGTTAAAATGATCTTAATTGACCTACCTTGACAATTTTTATCTCTAGTATCCCCATCGAGCCAAAATAAATATTCCTCTTTTTTTTTTCTTCATCACAAAGCTCTAAACCTTAACCATTCTTGCTATCTCAAATTATTATTATTTTCACTGTACTTCCCTTTAAGTACTTTGATAAATAAAACAAAAAGTTGCAATGGGTGATATTGAACAAACATTGTTGATCCTTTGAGACCACGACATGATAATTATGTCACATAAAAAATATAAAAAAAATTAATATATATAAAGAGAGAGAGAAAGATTTGAAACATAAAGTTTTTAAAGAAGATGAAAAGCAATGATACTTAAAAAGGAAAGTGAAATATAGTGCCTAAAGGGAGTTTGAGTCACTATTATCCGTATACATCCTACTTACCCCAGATCCTTCATTACAACCATGAAAAGCCCTAAAGGGTATCAACTCAAAGACTCCTACATTAGTGGAAAACCACATAATAGTCAAGCTTATGGCTATTTCCAGTGACATGAGATATTTCTTTGTTGAGAGTGAGTGATTTTCCTCTACATATACCCTTCTTTGTTCTATCAATATTTGTGTGATATATGAACATCTCTCTCCATTTGGTAAGACACATTGGGACTAAAGGTATTGTTATTTCGATTTTCAATTAATAAATATGAATAAGGTTAAAAGTTGTTAAAACTCAAAGAGTGTTTCTAGTCGATTCTTCTCTATCAAAGTTCTTATTATTTATATATATATAAGAAAATGGAAAAAAGCCCCTCCCAACCTATATCCGGATTTTCAACTACACACTTTAATTTTACGGAAGTCCTATCACCCCCTGAACTGTCTAAAACTGAAATAATTACCTCCATGAATGCTTAGCTGGCAAAGTGAGTGTATCTCACTCTCTTTTGAGAAAGTGAACACAAAAAACAAATTTAGAACTTTATTTTAATATCTCTTTTTATAAATATATGTATTTTTATTTTTTATTTATTGTCCTTCTTCTCCATAGCAATAAAGATCAAATTCCTCCACCATTCACCATATCTAAAAAGTCATTGCCACCACCATCTTCACCGGATTCACCAGTGTTGATTTCACAGAAGCTTTTAAACTCTCATGTAAACAAAAATTATAAACCAATCAAATCAATTAAAAGTAAAATGAGATGTATTTATATCACATAAAAATGGGATTTGTATCAGATTTGAAAAAAATAATCAAATTAGGTTTACATCAAACCCAATTGAACTCCCAAATAAGACTGTTTTTTATTTATTTATAGATCCTTTAATTAGCAATCTCAAATCTCAAGCAATCAATTACATGCTTCTTCCTCATTTTCTCCGAGAGAATTGCATTTGTTCGTCCTCTCTCTTTCCCTCCCCTCACTTTTTTTAGTTTTTTTATTAGGTTTTCTCTATCCACTGCTCGACTGACCGGCGAAACCCAAAACACTAGCAAAATCCTTCCCCCCCCCCCCCCCCCTCCTCTCATCTCTCTCTTGTTCCTCATAATCCAATTTGATGGACTTTGGTGTTTAAAGTAATTGTGAAGTTACTTTAGAAATTTGAAGGAATTGGGAGAAAAAGTTGCTTTAGGATTTGAAGGAATTGGGAGAGTATAGGAAAAAGGGGAAAGGAATTATAAGAAAGTTGAAATTTTTTTTTATTAAATTTCCACGTGTCAAACGCATGAAATTCACAGACAAATATAAATGTGGTTGTGGCTTTTCAAGGGTGTAATTATTTCAGTTTTAGACAGTTCATGGGGGTGATAGGACTCCTGTAAAGTTAATGTGTGTAGTTGGAAATTCAGATATAGATTAGGGGGGGGAGGGGGGGTTTGACCATTTTCTCTATAAATATCTTATCATATTTTAGCCATAATAATATTATCTTTCATTGCTTGAGGACAAGCAAATATTCAAGTATGGGGGTATTTGATGAGAAAAGATTATATCATATACAACTACTCTATTATTTAAAATTAGTACTAATAATTTTATTTTTCTTTGCAGAGCATGTCTCGATTTAATAAGAACAACAACAAACACAGAAATATGCGACAAAGAATCTGAAAGTCAACATAAACAAAATGAAAAAAAAAAGGAAAGTATGAAAATGTTGCTAGTGTCAAGTTAAACAAACTATGTGGGACCCACAAATTAAAAGAAAAGTTCAAAGGAAATGGAAAAGAATGAAAAATACAGAAGATGCAACTTTGGTGGGACCCAATACATTTACAAGAAGAAAAGAATATTATTGGAAGGTTTATGTGAAGTCACAAACCTAAAATTATATTAATGCCATAACAAAAATTTCTATAAATAGAAATCTCAGTAGAGTAGCTGAGGAGTATGAGACTTCCAAATAGTTTTCTTCTTCAACTTTTTGTTTTATATTCAAATCCTAATTTTAATTAAGTAGCGAAACTAATCCTCTCGAATATTTCTTCTATTTTCTTATTTAATGGTGAAGAATATTTTCTTTAGTAGTACCAAACTTAGTATGGAGTAATTTTCTATTATGTTGCAAAAAAGATAAATCTTGATATATCTATATAATAGTAAGCATTATTTCTAAATTTCACGTACTTGAGCCTAAGCTTTATATTTGTTTTTTATCCGCTTTATAGTTAGATGCTATTTTTTCGACTAACACTTATCTATCTTATACTACCTATTAATATATTACTAACTCTATAATTGAGAGAGGCAAATGAAGTAATACTATTAATTGAGGTATTGATCAGGTTGTTGAATTATAGTTTGTGGCATCTACCCATTTTGTGTTATAATTAATTCTGCATTTATTTGTACTCGAGAGAGGCAAATAGTGTAACAATCAGCTATAACAAGTAAGGTAACCGAAAGAAACTTACTTTCAAAAGCATGTTTTAGTTCAAGTAATTATTACTATATTGATAATTAAATTGTATAACCGAGAGGAGTACATTTAATTATTCAACTTCAGTAATATTACATAAATATAATCATAAGAGGTATTTAGACTTTTATGAGAAATAGAAATTACAGAATAAAATCTTTTACTTTGTGTAGAAATATCAAGTGAAGTCTAAATCCCAACACCTTTCACCCTATTTCGGAATATAAAAAAATTATTTTCTCTAGTTACAAGTCTTTAACTAAAATTAAATTAATGCTCAACACCTTCTAAATTCTCCCAAGTTATTAGAACAAGAAACATTTAGAGAATAGATAAATCAATCTCAGTGGGTTCGACATCTTTTTTATACTATAATTTGACAGAGCACGAGTAAAAATACATACACGTCAGGAACTCATCAAGGACACTAATACTATCCAAACAAAGCCCTAAATGAGTCCAAATATCGGACTCATCAACACCCCCAACTTAAAATTTTGCCTGTCCTCAAGTAATACTCAAGATCAGCAGTTTAATATGGATGTCTACAAATAGTGCTGCATAAGACTCAACATAAATGCACACAACAAGGTTCAAATTAATCATACAATGATTAATTGTGTACTAAAAGTTTCAAATTGTGACTTACCATCATCAAGAGTACTCAAGCTCACAATGCTTGCTTCAAATGCAAGTTGAAGCTCAACAAAGGTATTCAAATGCCCTCACAACAAAGATGATTCAATATTCACAAAAAATTTCTCAACAATTTAAGGTTTCCGAATCACATATGACTCTCACACTCACAAAGTTGAACACATGCATGACTCTACCTAGAGGCTTGCCCTTATTTTCCAATCAACATTCGTTCAACTTGGTCAATATCAAAAGGTCTTTTCAAGGCTTGTAACAGGGCTGAGTGTAAAGATATGGTCATATAGGCTTAGTGGCTTCTACCTTCATGAAGTATGGTCTGAACATCAATTTCCTTCCTTTCTTTAACATCTCAAACATTCCCGCAATCCACCCCATTTTTCAACTTCATATGAACCACCGGCTACCCCATTTCTTTTGCAATTTTCACTACTTTATTTCACAGCATTTTTGGTCTTTTTCGTTTCTTTCTTCTTTTTTTATTCCTTTTTCTCTTTCTTCTTTTTTTACATGGAGGGGTTCCATCTTTTTCAAAGAAATCACACAAGGGGGGATTTCTCACACTTCTTGACTTTCCTTCTCTTTTCACCACACCCCAACTTAGGCTTTTGGCCTAAGTTGGCTATTCAAAAAAACCACACTTCATGAAAGTTATGGGTGAATGGATAAAGATAGGTCACAATTTCTCAAGTTTCTTCCAAGAAAAAGGGTAAGGCTCAAAGGGTGCCAAGCAAGGTTCACACATCTCACAAGGTTAACCACAAAAGAGGTATATTGCGAAGTTGGCTCACTTTTCAAAATACTTGCCTAAGGTCATTTCAAGTGCTTGCATCACTCAATCAACCGGACCAATGAGGAAAATTCTAGGTGTCATCACACTCAATGTTTAAAGTGATATCACCACACAAGGCATTGATACCAATATCAAACATGACTCTACACCTCTTGTTGTTGCGGAACAAATCGGTGATCCGCTGACTGCCCATTTCTGTCGTTAACTTGATTCTTCCCTAGGGCTGGTATGCTGGAATGTTGGCCGAGCTAGTGCGCCGAGTGGTCTTGGCGATCCCCATGATTGCTTTTTCTTTACTTCTTCAGCTCTTTAGTTCCTTTTTGTCTGGTTATGTCCTTGCCTTGCTCTTTAGCTTTCATAGCTTTAAATCAACACTTTCACATCAGTTTAGAGCATTATATAGGCAATTGAGGACACTAATACTATCAAAATAAAGCCCTAAATGAGTCTAAATCTCGGACTCATCAGAGACCGCGGTAGACCTGTGATGAAATCCATATTGATCATCTCCCACTTCCATTCCAGAAGTTCTATTTCCTGAGCCATACCACCGGGCCTTTGGTGTTCTGCTTTGACTTGTTGGCAATTCAGACACTTAGCAACGAACTCTGCAATGCCCTTCTTCATACTACTCCACCAATATACTTCTCTCAAATCACAAATACATCTTTGTGGAACCCAGATAGATAGAATAACTGGAGCTATGAGCTTCCTCCACAATCCTATCTTGGAGTTCATCCACCCTTGGTACACACAACCTACCTTGATACCTCAAAACACCATCTCCCCCTTGTTCAAAATCCATTACATTTTGCTTATGAACATTTACCTTCAATTTAAGCAAAATAGGATCTTGGTCTTATTTCTCTTTCACTTCTGACACTAATGATGATTCATCCCCATTCATCACGACTACTCTTCCTTCAATGGAATCCATTACTCGGACTCCTAATCGTGCAAGTTTGTGCACATCTTTTGCTAATTCTCTCTTTTCTTTGTCAACACATGCGGTACTACCCATAGACAACCTGCTCAAAGCATCAGCAACCACATTATCTTTACCTGGGTGACAAAGGATACTTATATCATAATCCTTGAGTAACTCTAACCAATTCCTCTATTTGAGATTAAGCTCTTTATGAATAAACACATACTGAAGACTCTAGATCATGGGTTTGGTAATTCTTCTCATGAATTTTTAGTTGTCTTGAGGCATAAGCTATAACTTTACAATTTTGTATTAACACACAACCCAAACCAACTCTAGACGCATCACAATACACAAAAAAAAACCTTGCGTACCTTCTGGTAATGTCAATACTAGGCAGTAGTCAACCTTTTTTCAATTCCTGAATACTTTTCTCACAAGCTTCAGACCATTGAAACTTAACTGTTTTATGTGTCAACTTAATCAAAGGAGATGAAATAGATGAGAACCCCTCAATGAACCTTATATAATAGCCAACCAATCCCAAGAAACACCTAATATCAGTTGGAGATGTGGGTCTAGGCCAATTCTGCACTGCCTCTATTTTATGAGTATCAACCTGAATTCCATCACCGGAAATAATATGGCCTAAGAATGCCACAAACTCAAGTCAAAACTCACACTTATAAAACTTAGCATATAACTCCTTATCCTTGAGAGTTTGGAGAACTACTCTGAGATGACTTCTTCCTCATTCCTTGAATAGATTAGAATATCATCATTGAATACGATAACAAACATATCTAAATAAGGCTTGAATACTTTATTCATAAGGTCCATGAATGTTGCAGGATCACTGGTCAAACCAAAGGACATAATTAGGATCACATAATGACCATAACAAGTCCTGAAAGTTGTCTTAGGAATGCCACTTTCTCTTACTTTCAACTAATGATAGCCAGATCTGAGGTCTATCTTAGAAAAACAAGTGGCACCCTAAAGTTGATCGAAAAGATCATCAATTCTCGAAAGAGGATACTTATTTTTGATAGTAACCTTGTTCAACTGACGATAATCTATACACATTCTAAGAGAACCATCCTTTTTACTCACAAATAAGACTGGAGCGCCCCAAGGTGAGACACTTGGCCGAATAAAACCTTTCTCTAGGAGATCTTTCAACTGCTCTTTCAACTTTTTCAACTCTGTTGGTGTCATTCTATATGGAGGAATAGATATAGGATGAGTATTGGGAAGAGTATCTATACTGAAGTATATTTCTATATTAGGAGGGACTCCGGGAATATCATCTAGAAAGACTTTGGAAACTCTTTTACTACTCGAACTAACTCAATATGAGGTATCTCAACACTAGAGTCATTAACTCAGACTAAGTGATAGACACACCCCTTGGCAGTCTCGCCTTAAGGCGGGAAATAAAATGACCCTTAGGGACTGTTGAACTACTTTTTCACTCTATAACTGGCACATTAGGAAATTAGAACTTAACAACTCGAGTTCTACAATCGAATGAGACATAACAAACAGGAAGCCAGTCCATACCTAGAATGACATCAAAATCTACCATATCTAACTCAACTAAGTCAGCCATGGTGCTCTTGTGATTGACGGGAATGGTACATTCACGATAGATTCTCTTAGCTAGAATAGACTCACCAACAGGTGTAGAAACACTGAAGGGGTCAAGAAGTTTCTCATGGAAGAACATCAAAATTGATCGTAACATAAGGAGTCACAAAAGATAGAGTCACTCCTAGATCTAGCAAAGCATAAACATCAAAATTAAAGACTTGGATCATACCAGTGACAACATCTAGCGAATCCTCTTGCTCTTGGCGACTAGTGATGGCATATATACAATTTGCTTCTCTGCCTACCCATGAAGTAGCTCCTCTAGATGCAGCTCTGTCTAGTGGAGAAACTGAAGAAGATTGGGCTCTATTGCCCCCATTACTATTTCCTTGTCTGTTCTTAGGGCACTCTTTCATAAAATACCCATTCTGACCACACATGAAGAAACCAGTGAATCCATTACGACACACCCCTGAATGGCTCCTACCACACTTAGCACATGTAGGAGTCATATTACCCTCTTCTGTCACACTACCTTGAGACTGTGCAGGTCTAGCTCTGAAATGCTGTTAATTTTGACTATTGTACTCACATTTATTCCTTGGTGTAAGTGCACTAGCAGATGATGGAGCAGGTCCCTTTTGCTTATGTTGGAAAGATGACCGGTTGGAATTACTTTTCTGCTACCCAGACTCATTCCCTGTCTTAGCTTTCTTATTCCGAAACACCTCTCTATCTTTCAGATTATCTTCCTCAACCTGCTGCACATAGTTCATCAGCCTTGCTATGTCCATATCTCTTATCAGCATAACTGCCTTGCCTTTCTTACTTGATTGATGAGACAACCCAGCAACAAATAAACTTATCCTACTCCTTATATCAGCAACCATCTCTGAAGCATAGCAGGAAAGTTGGGTGAACTTCAGACTGTACTCATAAACACTCATAGATTCCTGCTTAAGAGTAAGGAATTCTCATACCTTGGCTTCTCTCAGTTCACATTGAAAGAAACTCCCCAAGAAGGCCTCCTCAAACATAGCCCAACTAAAATTCGATGCACCTTCAGCCTTGTTCTTTTTCCATTGATCAAACCAGATTCTAGAGACACCCTTCATTTGGTATGCAGCTAGTTCCACCCTCTCAGTATCAGCAACATGCATAATCTCAAAAACCTTCTGAAGCTCTTCAACAATGTCATCCAGATCCTCAGTGACACTTGAACCAGTAAAGCTTGGAGGATTCATCCTTATGAACTCACGGATCCTAGAAGTATCAGCCACTTTCTGACGATTATCTCTTTGTCGCCTAGCTTGGTTGGTCACTACTTGTCTCAACATCCGGATGGCCTCACGAAACTAAGCATTGGTGACTTCTCCTTGGGGTTGCACTTTAGATGCATTTGTTACCCCTTGATCCTTAACATTCCTTCTAGCCGGACGACCTCTGATAGCTCTTCATGGAGGCATGATCTGAAAGACACGCGCAAGCACAAATTAGAAGAAACTTTTTAGAGATAAACTCTTTCGCACGAAATGAGTATGAAAGAAGTGAGATAGTTCTTAAGTGTTGTAGCCTTCTAAATATAGATGTGGTGCGCTTCACACCGATAACTAGGACTCTACAGAGACAGCTTCATAGACTCTCTAAGACTCTTGAACTCTGTGCTCTAATACCAAGTTTTTCATGCCCCGCCCGAGTCTACACCCTGGGTGAGACTGGCACTCGAGAACCATTGCTGGCCCCAAGTGAACCCTTGGCCTAGCTTACTACTCATCGGAAGACCTACACAACAGAAAATGTACCTAAATACAATCTTAAATAAACTGTCTGAATAGATAACTGAGAAGGTTTAAAATACCATTCAACTTAGCCAAAGTGGCAACCCAAGTCTTATATTCAAAACAACTGAACTAACAAGACAACTGAACTAATAACTAACTGCTATGAAGCCTCTAAATACTAAGAGGGATGTCGGGACAAGAACCATGATAATCCTAACAACTGAAATAATAAAGCATGATAGAAAAAAGGATCCTCCGGAAAGTAAGAAGGCTCACCAAATGACTCTGAATGCTCAACTAGATCAACGAAGCGCTGGATGCTGATCCTGGTTACCTATATCTGCATCATAAAAGATACAGGCCAAATGACATCAGTACAAGGAATGTACGATCATGTGAGGGCAATACTAAACAAGACATAAGCTTGAAAGGGAATTGAAAGAACTTACCTGGTCTCAACTCAACTCAACTCAGTCCAATATAAAGCAGTAATATAAGTGCAATATAAAGGAAAGCTTTTAAAACATGTGTAAAAAAATATGTGTATTGAAAATACAACAATAACTCAGCTTGTATATGGAAATACAAATAACTCTGTGTATATAAGAATACAAATTATCTCTGTGGGAGTTTTGCTAACCGACAGCCATCACTATGAGCTATGTGATGGTACAACACTTGACTCACACTTCCAGGGCCGTCCTATACCTTGCCGAGGGTATAGAACCTAACTACTAAGTGGATCCATTAGTCTATGCTAAAAAGCACTAAGGAATCATATAAGAAGTATAACCCTTTTCTACCCATGTTGGCTACACGATTTATGGAGACCTTGAATTATCTGAATTCAACTTGTCCCAAAATCGGTGCTCAATACTACTCCCAAAATGTAACTAGCTCATATGTTTAAAAACATAACTCTTTCTGTGGTTTGGGATTATTACTCAAAAACTAGCTTAAAAGATCTCTAGGAAATCAGTGTTTCCTCTCTTGGAAATCGATGTTTCCTCTCTTGGAAATTGGTGTTTCCGCTCTTGTTTAAATGTGAAAACATTTTAACTCTTGAGAATACTTAGTTCCCATATAATATTTTGAAGAAATGAACTTTACTCTTACTCTTACTCAACTCAATGCTTATGTCTTTAAAACAAGTTTAAAAACATTTGTAAAAGAATTTTGACAAGACTCTAAGAACTCTCTAGACTTGGCTCTTAACTTTCCTTGAATTTGAATTTATGGATTCAAGGTTATGATTCATGTTTACAGATGATATCTAAATGTTTAGAAGTCATTTAGAGTAGTTAGAATCAATAGAAAGTGTTAGGACACTTTAGGAGAACTTAGAAAGGTAAAACGATGAAAAACAGGTGGGGGCAAACGTCCCGAGCGCACTGCTGGTGTGAGGCGCTAGCCCCTATATTTTAGAGGCTTCAAAATGGCGCACTGTTGGTACGCCTCCCTAGCCCCTCTGGTGCATCTGGGGTACGCCGCACCAGCCTCTCCCCCGGTGACTCCTGATGAATTTTTCAACACGTTTTATTTTCGTAACTCGATTTAATTCAATTCAATTTTTTTTCTCAATTTCTCTTTAGATTCTGATACCCAAAGCATGTACACTAGAACCTAACTCGAAACAACTCTTAAAATTGATAAAACCATCTCAAGAAACTCATCAATCTCAACCCAATTCAAGAACGAAAGCAAACTCATGAACACACATCAAGAACTTCAAACTTTCAAATTTTTTAGGACGAATTCACGCTGAAATAAACATGTTTGGCATGTGGGTGAATGAACCCAATGCTATGTGAACTCACATACCTCGTAGGGATCAACCCTTGGCGAAATCCACAAGCTTAACTTCAAGAACACGACTAATCCTTGCTTCTTCTCCTCCATTCTCTTCTACTTTTCTCTTCTCTCAAAACCCTAACTTAATTTTATGAAGCATAAACTGAATCAATTCAGTTTAGATCCCAACTTAATTACCAAAAATGAATTTAATTAATTGAGTAGTGAAAAGACCATAATACCCTTCTAAAATCCGGTTGACTTTCCTTATCTAGACACCCCACCTTCAAATAGGCATATCTCCCTCATACGAACTTGAAATTAAGCAAATTTTGTGGCGTTCGAAATATAATTGAAAGACCTTTCATTAGATATCTTTTAGCTCACCTAAAGAATCATGTGCTGGGTGTTATGGTCATTTGAAGTTTTCCCAAAACTCATTCTTTGCCTAACTTGCAAAAATTTCCAAATTTAGTTATTTCCAAAAATGGTTTCTTTCTAATTCTAGTTCTTTCACAAAGTGGTGTGTTACAATACGCTTTGAGGTTCACTCAACTTATTTAAGTATGCTCCTTCTATTGTGGCGGATCGTAGGACCAAGATGAGTAAGTTTGTGTCTGGTGTGTCCGACATGGTAGTTAAAGAGTGTCGCACCGCTATGCTTGTCCATGACATGGACATTTCTCGCCTTATGGTGCATGCCTAAAAACTTGAGGAAGAAAAGCTCAAGGAAAGATCTAGGGAAGCAAAGAGGGCAAGAGTGGATGATGGTAAGTATTCACATTCTAGGTTCGGTGGATGGGGTCGTTCAAGGTTTCGGAAAAATTTCTCTGGGAAAGGTTCTTCTAATGCTCCTCCAATGTCTAACAATGAAAGTTTGTCTAACCCTAAACCTCAAGGAGATGGTAATAGGTCCTTGATGCCTACTTGTGCCAAATGTGGAAGAAATCATGAGGGTCAGTGTCTAGCGGGTTCCAATAGACAGATCACAAGTTAAGGAATTGTCCTACAATTGCTAAGAATGCAGAAGATACTCGTTGTAGGGCTCAACCATACCCATCATCCAGTCCAAGTGGTTCGGGTGCAAGTGCTCTTAAGCAGAACCAGTTTTATGCTGTCCAAACTAAAGGTGATCAAGAGAACTCCCCGGATGTTTTGACTGGTATGTTAAAAAAATTTCAATTAGATGTGTATTCTTTACTTGATCCAAGAGATACTTTGTCCTTTGTGACACCTTATGTGGCCATGAGGTTTGATGTGCTCCCCGATGTGATCCTAGAACCTTTTTCTGTCTCTACCCCTGTTGGTGATTCTATGATGGCTAAGAGGGCCTTTAGAAGATGTCCCGTCTCCTTATCCCATAGAGCTACTCTTGTTGATTTGGTAGAGCAAGATATGTTAGATTTTGATGTTATCCTTGGAATGGATTGATTGCACTATTATTATGCTTCTATCGATTGTAGGACTCGGGTAGTCAAATTTAAGTTTCCAAATGAGCCTATCCTAGAGTGGAAGGGGGGGGGGGGGAATTCTATGCCTAAGAGTAAGTTTATCTCTTGTCTTAAAGCTAGAAAGATGATTTCTAAGGTTTGTTTGTACCATCTAGTTAAGGTGAGGGATATGGATTCTAAAACCCCTAGTCTTGAGTATGTCCCTGTTGTGAATAAATTTCCGAAAGTGTTCTCAGATGATCTACCTGGTATTCCTCCCAAAAGGGAAATAGACTTCGGTATTGACCTTCTCCCAGATATGCAAACTATTTCTATTCCTCCTTATAGAATGGCTTCGGCGAAACTTAATGAGTTGAAAGAACAGTTGAGGGATTTGTTGGATAAGTGTTTCATCCGACCAAGTATCTCTCCATGGGGTGCTTCGGGTTTTTTTGTTAAGAAGAAAAATGGGTCCCTTCATATGTGTATTGATTATCTGAAATTGAACAAGGTGACCATTAAGAACAAGTATCCTCTCCCAAGGATAGATGATCTATTTGACCAACTTCAAGGGGCAAGTTATTTCTCTAAGATTGATCTCCGGTCAGGTTATCACCAATTGAGGGTGAAAGAAAAAGATATTCTAAAAATGGCTTTTAGAACCCGATATGGTCATTATGAGTTTCTAGTGATGTCCTTTTCCTTGACTAACGCTCTGGCGACGTTTATGGACTTCATGAATCGAGTGGTTAGGCAATATCTTGACATGTTTGTGATTGTGTTTATCGATGATATTTTGATCTATTCAAGAAATCAGAATGAGCATAATGATCATTTGAGGATCGTATTGCAAATCCTCAAGGCCCAACAACTTTTTGCGAAGTTTAGCAAATGTAATTTTTTGTTAAGGTCTGTGGCTTTCTTAGGCCATATTGTTTCAAGCAAGGGTATTGAGGTGGATCTGATTAAGGCAGATGCGGTCAAGATTTGGCCCAGACCTCTATCACCGACATATATTAGAAGCTTCTTGGCTTTGTCCGGTTATTATAGAAGGTTTGTTGAGGGGTTTTCCTCCATTGCCTCTCCTTTGATGACGTTGACTTAAAAGAAGGATAAGTTTATATGGTCGGATGCTTGTGAGAAAAGTTTCCAAAAGTTGAAGGATAGACGCTAGTGTTGACCTTACCGGAAGGTACAAATGGTTTTGTGGTATATTGTGATGTTCTAGAGTTGGGTTGGTATATGTGCTTATGCAAAATGGTAAGGTGATTTCTTATGCTTCAAGGACACTTAAAGTCTATGAGAAGAATTATCCTACTCATGATCTTGAATTAGCGGCAGTCGTATTTGCCTTAAAGATTTGGAGGAATTATTTGTATGGGGTTCATGTTGATGTTTTCACCGACCACAAGAGTTTGCAATATGTGTTGAGTCAAAAAGATTTGAATCTTCGAAAAAGAAGGTGGCTTGAGTTATTGAATGATTATGACATGAGTGTTCTTTATCACCCCGGCAAAGCTAATGTGGTGGCAGATGCTCTTAGTAGGTTGTCTATAGGTAGTGTTGCTCATGTGGAGGGTGATAGAAAGGAGTTGGCACTGATGTGAACTTATTGGCCCGACTGGGTGTTCGATTGGTAGACTCCGAAAAGGGTGGTGTCATGGTCCATAATGGTTCCGAATCATTTTTTGTAAATGATGTGAAAGCTAAGAAATTTCTTGATCCGACCAATGGCTTGGTCCTCTGACAAGGACATCTCTTTTGGTAGAATTGAAAGAGGCAGTACTCAAGAAGTCCATTGAGGCTTTCTCCCAAAGGGGAAGATGGGGTACTTAGATACCAAGGTTGCTTATATGTTCCAAATGTGGATAATTTAAGGGAGAAGATTTTGGTAGAAGCTCCTGGTTCGCGGTATTCTATTCACCCGAGAGCCACCAAGATGTACCATGATTTATGGGAAGTCTATTGTGGAATGGAATGAAGAAGGATATTGCGGTATTTGTGGCCACATATCCAAATTGTCAACAAGTAAAGGTTGAGCATAAAAATCTGAGAGGTTTAGCTCAAGATATTAGCTTTCCTACTTGGAAGTGGGAAGACGTAAATATGGACTTTATAGTTGGTTTACCTCGCACCCGAAAACAACATGACTATATTTGGGTGGTGGTAGATCAGATGATGAAATCAACACATTTCCTTCCCGTCAATGTTTCTTATTCGGTGGAAGATTATGTCAAGTTGTATTTGAGAGAGATGGTAATGCTACATGGAGTGCCTTTGTCCATTATTTTCGATCGTGGAACCCAATTTACTTCGAAGTTTTGGAAGTCCTTCCAAAAGGGACTTGGCACCAAGGTCAAGCTCAACACAGCTTTTCACCAACAAACTGATGAGCAAGCGAAGCGAATGATCAAAACTTTAGAGGATATGTTGAGAGCATGTGCCATCGATTTCAAGGGAAGTTGGGATGATCACTTGTCATTGATAGAGTTAGCTTATAATAATAGCTACAATTCTAGTATTGATATGGCCCCCTTTGAAGCTCTTTATGGTAGGAGATGTAGGTCTCCTATACGGTGGGTTGAAGTGGGTGAAGTGGCCTTGATAGGGCCCGAGCTAGTTCATGAGGCTATTGAGAAAGTCCGACCTATTAGAGAGAGGTTGAGAACCGCCCAAAGTCGACAAAAGTCATATGCCGATGTGAAGATAAGGGATCTAGAGTTCGAGGTTAGTGATTGAGTCTATTTGAAAATCTCACCCATGAATGGTGTGATGAGATTCGGGACGAAAGGGAAATTTAGTCCCCGATACCTAGGCCTGTATCAAATCTTGAGACGTGTTGGTAAGGTTGCTTATGAACTTGATTTGCCAAATGATTTGGCAATGGTGCATTCCGTTTTCCATGTCTCAATGCTTAAGAAGTGTGTTGGAGATCTGACATCTATAGTTTCCCTGGTTGGGAATTGATGAGAACCTTTCATATGAGGAAGTCCCGGTTGAGATTTTTGACCGGTAAGTTAAGAAATTGAGAAACAAGGAAATAACTTCTGTGAAGGTTTTGTGGAGAAACCACTTAGTTGAGGGTGCTACTTGGGAGGCCGAGGCCGATATGAAGTCCCGATATCCTCATCTCTTTCCTTCTCTTCTAGCTTGAGGTAATGATTTTCCTCTTGGTTTGCTTTACGCTTAGAAGTCATGTGTGTTTTATGTGTTTCCATAATTTCTTTATATGCATGTTCATGAATTGCTTAAGTTGTGAAAGAAATGACTTATATGAATTATTTTCTTCATGTTGTTGTGCATTGAGTATTAGTTGCCTATAGACTTCATGAGATGAATTGTTGAACATGCCTTGACTTGGAGTGGATATTTCCTCCTTGAATACGTGCTTTAAGTGATGATTGCATATAGGCTCCATGAGATTGTGTTAAGCATACTTTTAAGTTTGGAGATGGTAAGTTCCTCGTTGAAGTAAGAAATGTGAAAATTTCATGCATGTTGGGTTAATAGATGTAGTTCCTACCTCCTTATGGCGCATTGAGTGTGTTTATCTTGGATATGAAGTTCCTTCTTAGTTGTGTGCATTTAGATAAATTGCATGCATGATGGGCTACTAGTTTTGAGTCTTTTCATTTAAAACGTGTTTAGAATCTCATTCGAGGACGAATGATCCCAAGGGGGAGATAATGTAACATCCCGGATTCGAAACGAGGCAAAATAACAATTTTGGGGAATTACAGGTGACTTCCACGGAGGCCCAACCATGGGCCATGGGTTGACCCACGAGCCGTAGGAGGGGTCGTGGGAGGAGGCACCTAAAAAGGGTCCACACATAGACCACGGAGGGACCTATGGA
>JAJOOR010015678.1:0-16855 GCA_036250505.1 Solanum acaule | reverse complement strand
CAAATTCACATCATATCACATTACCTTCACATAATCAATATTACTCAAAACAACAATCATCCAACTTTGCCTACAAGGCCATGATCACAACATGCTTATAAAGTAAATACCTCCCCACTTTCAAAGGGATCAAACCACACAATTCTAACATCTACAACATATATATATGTATATATATATATATATATATATATATATATATATATATATAAAATACTAGAATCAATAATCTATTCACAACTCCATCATCATCATAAACCTTAGGTCACGATTTCCCATTTAAGGCCAACATCCAATATAACACCATTGACCATCAATTCCTCATAATAAAATTTAGAACAATACATAAATCAATAGCCCATAAAAATCTACACATTAATATCACATTATTAGCTCATAATCAATAGACCCACTTTAGACCCAATATTAGGATTTCAAGATATGCAAGGGTTCATGGAGTATTTTATCTTAAAACCATCAATATTAACATAAATCATCATTTGAAATACTTTCATGCAAGAACCCAAGCTTAGAATTGAAATTGGGGTTTTTAGTGTTTTTGAGAAACATTGAAACACTTTGATTTGGCTCTTTTATTAAAAGGAGAATCAAAGATAAAATCCCCATACCTTTGATTCATTTCCCTAGGAATTTGAATGAGAAATCAGTAGGAACCCATTCCCTTGCTTGAAGCTTCATTCACGCAGTCAAGCAGCAAAGACCTCTTTCTCTTCGGGAGCTTTCGTAACGGCTATAAAGAATGCTATGCACCTCGTGAAAGGCTATTGGGATCAATCCCTTCAACCCTCCTTGGCGTGGAAGGTCGCAAGAGAAAAGAAAACTATCCTTCTTAGCAGCTTTTTCAACCTACCCGAGGTAAGGGGGTCTACGATGTGATACTAAAGTATGACCGGGGGAGATACATGCTAACTATGGGTAGGAAGGGAGAACAGTTAGAGGTAGGAAAAGATGCCAACACCGAACAATTAAAGAATTCTCCTTCGCTTCAAGACTGCCAGCCTATTCGCTTTGCGCCGAACTATGTCTTCCATAGAGTTCTAGAGAGAGAATTTATTTGAGAGGGAAGGTTCAATTGAATAATAAGGTCTAATTCTAGGTTAAAGAGTTTTAACTAACTTAAAATACCCAAAAATAGGTAAAATAGTCGTCTAGGGTCTAATTAGAACGAGGAGTGAATTTGCCAATTCACCCCTCACTTTGCCGAAACATGGCAGTAAAACAGGGCACCAATCGACGGCCAACATTGACGGACCGTCAATGCATTGACAGACCATCCTGGTAGCTCGTCGTTTGGGACAGAGGCTCAACATTTGGGGGCTAAGCTCCCATAACTAAGTGTGGAGCTACGCCCCCTATTGACGGGGTGTCAATGGACTGACGAGGCGTCACTCTGGGCTTCAAACAAGACTTCCAACACACTGCCTAGGCAGCCTTTTATGCCAATGTTTGGGTCCTCTCCAAGGACCCTTAGGGTGGTCCTTAGGGAGTCGTACCCGAACGTTTTGACCCTAAACATGCCTATTAGGATATTAGGGTCACCACCACTGATTTTAGACTTCATATGACACATTAAAAAATGCAAGACATACTAGAACACACTAGCACGCAAACGACTAGTTTTCGAACGTCTTGAACGTCTCTTTGACATTTGACTTCAAACTCAACTAAACTGATTTATAAACTCATTTTCAAACATTTATACAAGTTTATCAACTACTAACACGCATGTGAAGCTCTAATTATCCTATTTCATTTTGAGGGGTGTTATAATATTTGTTGATGTTGTTCCTACAGGTGAAAAGAAAGGTTTGTTGTTTGTTATGGAAGTAGGAGAATCCTATGTGAAGAAGACAAGTCGAATAGATAGCGCAGCAATTTGGCATGCTCGACTAGGGCACTTGGGATACCAATTGTTGAAGAAAATCTATTCAAAGAAACTGGTGGATGGTCTACCAGCTCTGAAAAATATTCATGAAGATGTAGTTTGTCAAGGTTTTCAATTTGGGAAATCACATCGTCTCCCATTTCAAAGATCAGGAAATCGAAGATCCACTATGTTTGAACTGGTTCATACAGACCTTATGGGACCAACAAAAACAACAAGTTATAGTGGTTTTTAGTATGTCATGATATTAGTAGATGAATTCTCAAGATATACATGGATGAAGTTCTTGAATGAGAAGAGTGAAGCCTTGTCAAAATTTGTTGAATTTAAAACTATCGTGGAGAAGGATTTTAGGGTAAAAGTCAAATGCTTGTGTAGTGACATTGAAGGGGAATACATGTCTGATGCATTCTTTAAATAATGTGACGACAATGGTATTTCAAGGCAAATGATATGCACTAATACCCCCAACAAAATGATGTTTTTGAAAGGAAAATGGATCATGTTTATTCCACAAGTCTTTCCTTGTTGCATGATAAAAATCTCCCTCGAGAGTTCTGAGCTGAAGCTATTCAATGTGCATGTTATGTGATAAATTGTTTGCCTCCATGGGTAGGTAAAGCGAAATCCCCTTCTGAATTCTATATCATGAAAAACCAAATGTAAATTACTTTCGAGTATTTGGTTCAACTTGTTATGTTCATATTTCAAAATCCTCTAGAACTAAACTTGACCCAAAAGCCAAAAAGTGTATCTTTGTTGGCTGTGATTCTTATAGTAAAAGGTGGAAGTGTATGGACCCTGAAACCAAGATATATTTCACTTCCAGAGATATTGTGTTTGATGAAATATCATCCTATCATTTTGCCTAGTAAACTAACAATCAAGAAATGATTCTTGATGTTGATCAAGAACCTTTAGAACTGATTCCAGAGAGAAATTTACAAGCTTAAAATAATGATGAAAGCCCAAATTCACATGGTGTTGAACAACAAACCGAAAGGAGGTCAACAAGGGAGAAAAGACAGCCAAGTTACTTCAAAGATTATGAGGTACACTTGAACAATTACTCGATTACTTCATGTTTCTTTACAGGAGTATTGGATGAACAAAGCCAAAGGTCTTCCTGAGTGGGAAGCAGCTATGCAAGAAGAAATTGATGCTCTGAACAAAAATCAGAGTTGGTGTCGAAGCCAGAAAATTGCGAGCCTATCACTTGCAAATGGACTTTTCGTTTGAAGAGAAGTTCAGATGGGGTTGTCGACAAATACAAAGCTCGATTTGTCGTTATGGGCTGAATTATGAGGAAACATTTAGTCCTGTTTCAAAAATAGTAATTGTAAGAACCATTTTTTCACTTGCAGCATCTATGAACTGAAAGTTGTGGCAGCTTGACGTAATAAACGCTTTTCTTTATGGAGAATTAGATCCTGAAGTGTTTATCAAGCAGCGAAAAGGATATGTCTCTATGCAGAATCTTCATTATGATTATCGATTAAAGAAAGCGTTGTATGGCCTTAAACAAGCACCACGTGCTTGGTATGGTAAAGTTACTCTATACTCTATAGTTTGTAGTTTTAAAGTTTTCGATGCAGATTCTAGTCTATTTATTAAATTAGAATCAAATGTGAATCTGATGGTTTTATTATATGATGACATGATCATTACTAGTAATAATGATGATGAAATCTCAATGTTGAAAAGTGATCTTTCGGTTTGATTCGAGATGAAGAATTTTGGGGAAGTGAGTTGTTTTCTTGTTCTGGAAGTTGAAAAATAGGTCAAGGATATTTTATTTCTCAAAAGACATAAGCAATAAAATTGTTGCAGCGCTTTGGCATGGGGGAGTCAAAAGAAAAATCCACTCCAATGGAATCACATCTAAAGTTGATGTAAGCTGAAGGAAAGCCATTAAAAGATGCCAAAAAAATTCAGCAACTTGTTAGTAGTTTAATTTATTAAACTATCACCAGACCAGATATTGCTTACTCCATTGGAATTGTTTCTCAGTTCATGCGGTGTCGAAGAAGTTCACACCTTGATGCAGCAATGATAATTCTTCGTCATGTGAAGGGCTCTGTAACATTACAAATAATTAGTAGACCAAACTAGAGCATAACGTAATGGTTAGAGTCGTAAATAACTCCCGGTACTCAATATATATGTTTTTGGGTATAAAACATCAAGGTACAACTCCCCAAGGACCAACCCAAAAATAAGGCCCCAAAATAGTCCACCCACGAAGGGGACCTACGGGAAATAAGTCGACCCATGCCCCGTGGGTAGGGGTCGTAGGTCAAGCCCCTCAAAAACAGGCCACAGACCACAGTTTACCAGCACTAGCCATGGTCCCACCCACGGTCCTTGGGTCCTGGGTCGTAGGTCATGCCTGAAACTGCCAATTGGAAGTTAGACTTAGGGGTCTTTTGGGGATTTCATTTTTAATTAATGGTTAAGTGATGTCGTTTTAAGCCTATTTTAAACACCTATATAAGTGTTTTACCCACCTAAACTAACTCATCTAAAATTATAATTCCTAAATCCCCAAATCAAAACCAAACCCTCTCCAAAATATTCTCTCTAGAACTCGAAGAAGAAAAAGAAGAAGAAGGGTGAAGCTAGGGTTGAAGGACCCATCTTTTCTACTCAATTTCGTGGGAATTCTTCAATAAGTTATGGTAGTGCTTCATCCATCGATAGTTTTCATCCATGGAATGCCTCCAAAACCCTTAATTTCAAAGTTAGAAATCCTAAAACCTAGGGTTTGACTTCAATCTCATGGATTCCTTTCAAATTCATTTTTAATGATTGGATGATGTTTAATTATTGTTATATTCATGATTATATATGTTTTTAAATTGAGAAGAGTATTATTCCATTATGCTTGTAGTAATAATAATAATTGAATCATGTTATCATCCATGTCTAATTTAGTAATTCTATATATGTTGATTGAATGTGATCTATGGTCCTTGAAGGGCAAAGCATGAGAATTATGTATGTTACGCGGGTTATGTTTATGCATTTAGATCACTTTGAGAATAACGTGAATATGACTATGATCTAATTGTTGTGTTGATTGGATGATTATCTTCATGTACACACTTATGTATGAATATTATATGATGTGAAAGGTTGGTCACATGTAGTGATTCTAAGGTTGGAAGACTAGTCTCACCTAATGAATCTATGAGCTTTAGTATGAGTTATATGGATTGAGTGTCAAGACATTCTTTCGTAATTATGAAATTAAGTCAAGACTTTACATGAACTCGATGGGAATTATGCTTAGCTCCGAGTGGATAGTGATATGAGATGGAATCCCTCACGTTAGTAGAGGTCGGGTTTCTAGGAACAATCTCTTGGGATAGAAGCCCTCACGTTAGTAGAGGACGTGTTTTCTAGTAGCAATCCCCTTATCCCATAAACTATGTGCCCTCATAGGTCTTTAGCTAGTGGATACACTTAATCTAAGACTATGGTTCTATCTTAGGCAAGTAGGACAACTCTTTTTTTATGTGGGGTTGACATTGGAATCCATGGTAAGTTCACATGGTCTATGTCGGTTAAGGCTAATCTCCCACTATGATAATATGAACAAGAATATGAGTTATGAACTATAGCTACTCAAGAAGCTTTCCTTAGTGTGGGTAGGATTATGGGATCTTATTCATGGATGGCACAAGGATGCTTTGAGGGTATTTATGGTATGTTTCCATTATGATATGATGATCAATATGTTGAATATGCTTATGACTTATGCTTTTACACTAATCTTCATGATGCATCTTTAACTTGGTATAGTGCATGCTTTTCAACTAAAATGTCCTTTTTAGCATGTTTTCAAGGATTTTATGCATGACCATCATACTTAGTGCATTTTTGTAATAACCCATATTTCTTCTACATTTTTCTACAAAAGTAGGGTCAGGTGTTTGAGGTGATCTTTCTTCTTGGTCAAAGCTTGGATCGACTAGTCTCCTTGCTTGTGGTGAGTCATCATGGGTTCGAGGACGAGGGATATCTTGTAGTTCCTTTCTTTCATTGTACTAGACTTTTAGATTTTCTTGTTGTAAGGGTTGTGACCCTATTTAGTACTTCGATTCCAATAGATGGCTAATTGAGAAAAGTCTAGACTTCCGCTTTGCTTTTATGAAACTTTTGGACTTAAATGCGTTTTTACTATTATTATTATAATGCTTTATATTATGATATGCTAAGTGGCTTACATGGTGCCTTTAGGGGTATTATGTGCCATGTTACATCTAGGGGGTACCCTTGGGTCGTGACAAACTTTGTAATCAGAGAACAAGGTTTAGAATGATTCTAGGATGATGTCTCATAAGCCACGTCTAGTAGAGTCTTGTTCATGAGTGTGAAGCGTGCCACATTTATGAATAAGAGGCTATAAGATGTTAGGAAATTTCACTTCTTTCATTATTCTTGAGTCATGCCATAGAGTTTAACACTATAAAAGTCCCTCTCCTAATCCTTCTCTTGTGTCTTTAAGAAATGAATACACGAAGGGATAATGCTAGAAGGGTGGAAGAGGAGAATGTGAATCAAGGAGCTCCTCCTCAAGGTAACCACGCTCCTATTGATCCCGTGGTTGATAATCTGACCTAGACGGAGTTTAGATCTACTATCCAAATGTTGACCCAAGCTATGACGGCTCAAGCTCAAGTCGTGACAACTCAAGCCTAAGTTATGATGGCCTAAGCCAATAGAGATGTTGGGCCTCATGTGAACCCTAATATGAATTTCGCTGCTTCTAGATTGAGGGATTTTGCAAGAATGAACCCTCCTGTGTTTCTTGGTTCCAAAGTGGGAGAGGATCCTCAAGAATTTTTGGAAGAGGTCTATAAGATAATTGATGTTATGGGGGTGACTTCGGTAGAAAAAGTGGAGTTAGCTGCTTACTAATTTAAGAGTGTGCCTCAAGTATGGTATACTCAATGGAAGAACAATAGGCCGGTAGGAGCAGGTCCAATAGATTAGGAAGTGTTCAAATCAGCGTTCCTTGATAGGTTATTTCTCTGAGAGATGAGGGAAGCTAAGATGGAAGAATTCATTAACCTTCGTCAAGGAGGTATGATTGTTCAAGAATATTCTCTAAAGTTTACTCAGTTATCCAACTATACTCCGGCTATGATGGCAGATCCAAGGGATATGATGAGTAGGTATTTGATGGGTGTGTCCAAAGTGGTAAGAAAAGAATGTCGTATGGAAATGCTCCTTCATGATATGGATATATCACATCTTATGGTGTATTCCCAACAAATGGAGGATGAGAAACTGCAAGGCAATAATAGGGAGGTAAAAAGAGCTAGAACCGGTGATGGAAATTTCTCCAATGCTAAGTCTGATGGACAAGGTAGACAAAGGTTCGGGAAAATATTCTCCAGTCAAGGCTCCTCTAGTACTCCAAGGGTCGACAAGGATAGGGTTTCCAACCATAAACCTTAAGAAGGTAATAATGGTGGTTCGTATGTTGCTAGGCCTAATTGTGCAAAATGTGTTAGAAAACATAAAAGCAAATGCTTAGTTGGGTTGGATGGATGCTATGGTTGTGGAAAGAGTGGCCACAATATGAGATATTGCTCGATACTCATGGCCAAGGGGAGAGAAGGCAAATAAGCTCCTCCAAGCGATTCCAACTCCAATGCCCAATAGCAAAACTGCTTTTATGCTCTCCAATCCCGAAGTGACCAAGAGAACTCCCCGAGTGTGGTGACCGGTATGTTAAACATCTTTTCTATTGATGTATATGTCTTGTTAGACCCCGGTGCCACTTTGTCCTTTATTATACCTTTTGTGGCCATGAAGTTTGAAATATTCCCCGAAGTATTAGTAGAACCATTTTTGGTGTCTACCCCGATTGGTGACTCGGTGGTGGCAAAAAGTGTCTATAGAAGTTGTCCTATTTATTTGTCTCATAAAGTTACCTTGGTGGATTTGGTAGAGTTAGACATGCTAGATTTTGATGTGATTTTGGGTATGGGTTGGTTGCATGCATGTTATGCCTTTATAAATTGTAGGACCCGGGTGGTCAAATTTCCAATTTCCAAATGAGTCTACTTTAGAGTTGAGGGGGGTAAATTCTATCCCTAGAGGTCAATTTGTTTCTTGTCTTAAAGCTATGAAAATGATCTCCAAAGGGTGTATTTATCATCTTGTTAGGTTTATGGATGTTGAGTCTGAAACCCCTTCTCTAGAGTCGGTTCCGGTAGTGAATGAGTTTTCAAAAGTTTTCCCCGATGATTTGCCCGATATTCCTCTTGAGCGGGAAACAGATTTTGGTATTGATCTTTTACCAGATACGCAACCTATCTCCATTCCTCCTTATAGAATGGCTCCGGTCAAGTTGAAAGAGCAACTGAAGGATTTATTAGATAAGGGATTCATCCGACCGAGTATCTCTCCATGGGGTGACCCGGTATTGTTTGTTAGAAAGAAGGATGGTCTCTTAAAATGTGCATCGATTATCGTCAATAGAACAAAGTGACCATTAAAGAATAAATATCCCCTTCCGAGAATTGATGACTTGTTTGATCAACTTCAAGGGGCTAGCTATTTCTCCAAAATTGATCTTCGTTCCGGTTATCACCAACTAAGGGTGAGAGGGGTTGATATTCCCAAGATGGCCTTTAGGACCCGGTATGGTCACTATGAATTTGTGGTTATGTCATTTGGGTTGACAAATGCCCCGACGGCATTTATGGATTTGATTAATAAAGTGGTTAGACAATACCTTGATATGTTTGTGATTGTGTTTATCGATGATATTTTGATCTATTCAAGGAGTGAGAATGAACATATGGACCATTTGAGAATTGTGTTGCAAGTTCTTAAGGACCAACAACTTTTTGCAAAGTTTAGCCAGTGTGAATTTTGATTGAGGTTCGTAGCTTTCCATGGTCATATTGTGTCAAGCAAGGGTATTGAGGTAGATCCTAAGAAGACGGATGCGGTCAAGAGTTGGCCTATACCACCAACTCCTTCCGATATTAGAAGCTTTTTGGGTTTGGCCGGTTACTATAGGAGGTTTGTTGAGGGTTTTTCCTCCATTGCTTCTCCATTGATGGCTTTGACTCAAAAGAAGGTTAAGTTTGAGTGGTTAGAGGCTTATGAGAAAATCTTCCAAGAATTAAAAGATAAACTTACTTCTGCTCTGGTGTTGACCTTATCAGAGGGTACGGATGGTTTTGTTGTATATTGTGATGCCTCTAGAGTGGGTTTGGGATGTGTCCTCGTGCAAAATGGTTAAGTGATTGCCTATGCTTCAAGGCAACTCAAAGTACATGAGAAGAATTATCTGACCCATGATCTTGAATTAGCGGCGGTAGTATTTGCTTTGAAAATATGGAGACATTACTTGTATGGGGTCCATGTGAATGTTTTCACCGATCACAAAAGTCTTCAATATGTGTTTAGTCAAAAAGACTTGAATCTCTGACAAAGAAGGTGGTTAGAACTTTTGAATGATTATGACATGAGTGTCTTTTACCACCCTAGCAAAGCTAATGTTGTAGCGGATGCACTTAGTAGATTATCTATGGGTAGTGTGGCTCATGTAGAGGATGAAAAGAAAGAATTGGTTCGTGAGGTGCATAGATTGGCTCGACTAGGTGTCCAACTAGTAGATTCCACTAAGGGTGGTTTCACGGTTCATAATGGCTCCAAATCGTCCTTTGTGGTAGATGTGAAGTCTAAACAAGACCTTGATCCTATATTGGTTGAGTTGAAAGAGTCGGTACTCAAGAATTCCGTTGAGGCTTTCTCCCATGAGGGAGATGGGGTACTTAGGTACCAAGGTCGATTATGTATTCCGGATGTTGATGGGTTACTGAGCAAATTTTAGAAGAGGCTCATGGTTCTAGGTATTCTATTCATTCGGGAGCCATAAAGATGTACCGTGAACTATGGAAAGTCTATTGGTGGAATGGTATGAAAAAGGATATTGTGGAATTTGTAGCCAAATGTCCTAATTGTCAACAAGTTAAGGTTGAGCACCGAAGGCCGGGAGGCTTTTTGCAAGATATACCAATTCCCACTTGGAAGTGGGAAGAGGTGAATATGGATTTTATTGTGGGTTTCCTCGTACTCGAAGGCAACACAATTCTATTTGGGTCATTGTTGATAGGATGACAAAGTTAGCCCACTTTATTCCGGTCAAGGTTTCGCTTTCAGCGGAAGATTATGCTAATTTGTGTATAAGGGAGATAGTTAAGTTACATGGATTTCCTTTATCTATTATTTCGGATCAGGGTACTCAATTTACTTCACACTTTTGGAAGTCATTCCAAAAAGGGCTTGGTACTAAGGTTAAGCTTAGCACCTCTTTCCACCCTCAAACGGATGGTCAAGTGGAACGCACCATTCAAACTTTAGAGGACATATTGAGGGCATGTGTTATAGATTTCAAAGGTAATTGGGATGACCAATTGCCATTAATAGAGTTTACCTACAATAATAGTCACCACTCAAGTATCGGTATGGCTCCTTTTGAAGCTTTGTACGGTAGGAGATGTAGGTCTCTAGTTGGTTGGTTTGAGGTAGGTGATATTGCCCTTATTGGTCCTGAATCGGTTTATGAAGCTATTGAGAAAGTTCGGCTCATTAGAGAGAGATTGAGAACGGCTCAAAGTAGGCAAAAGTCTTATGCCGATGTGAGGAGAAGGGACCTAGAGTTTGAAGTTGGTGATTGGGTCTATTTAAAAATCTCACTTATGAAGGGTGTGATGAGGTTTGGAAAAAAGGGGAAACTTAGTCCCCGGTATGTAGTCCCATATCAAATTTTGAAGTGTATTGGGAAAGTTGCCTATGAGTTTGATTTGCCAAATGAGTTGGCCCCGGTTCATCCCGTATTTCATGTTTCTATGCTTAAAAATTGTATTGAGGACCCGGTGTCCATTATTCCTCTAGAAGGGTTAGGAGTTGATGAAAGTCTTTCCTATGAAGAGGTTCCGATAGAGATCCTTGACCGGCAAGTCAAGAGATTGAGAAACAAAGAAGTAGCTTCCGTGAAGGTTTTATGGAGAAATCATTTAGTTGAGGGTACTACTTGGGAGGCCGAGGCCGATATGAAGTCTCGATATACTCATCTATTTTCTTCTACTCCTAATCAAGCTTGAAGTAAGTAATTCCTTTTGAGTTTTAATATTTTGGGAGTCATGTGTGCTATATGAGCTTTTCCAGGATTTCCTTATGTATGCATGTTTTTGATGAAATTCATGTTTAGTAAGAAAATGAGTTTTCATTATTTATGTTCCTCATGATTGTTGTGCATTTAGTATGAGTTGCCTATTTGACTTCATGAGATGAATAGATGAACATGCTTTAGTATGCTTTGAGAGTGATTGCATAATGGCTCCATGACATTGTGTTGAGAATGATTTTAGTTTGAGAAGGTAATTCCTCCTATAGACATGAGAAATATTGAGTTTCATGCATATTGGGTTGTTAAATGTAGTTCCTGCTTCCGCCTATTGCATTGATTATGTTTTGAGATGGAGTTGATGTTTCCTCCTTTGAATTATGCATTATTCTGATCTTTTCATGCATGATGGGCTGCTAGTCTTGAGTCTTTAATTCCGTAAGATGTCTAGATCATCATTCGAGGATGAATGTCCCAAAGGGTTAGATAATGTAACGTTCCAGAAAACTAGTAGACTAAACTGGAGCCTACCGTAAGGGTTAGAGTCATAAATAACTCCTGGTACTCAATATATATGTTTTGGGTGTAAACGTCAAGGTACAACTCCCCAAGGACCAACCAAGGGTCCTTGAGGAGGACCCAAAAATAAGGCCCCAAAACAATCCACCCACGAGGGGGACCTACGGGCAGTAAGTAGACCCACGCCCCGTGGTTAGGGGTCGTGGGTCAAGTCCCTCAAAAACAAGCCACAGACCAAGGTTTACCAGCATGGGTCATGGTCCCACCCATGGTCTGTGGGTCCTGGGTCATAGGTCATGCCTGAAACTACCAATTGGTAGTTAGACTTAGGGATTTCCTTTTTAATTAATGGTTAAGTGATGTCGTTTTAAGCCTATTTTAAACACCTCTATAAGTGTTTTACCCACCTAAATTAACTTATCTAAAATCATAATTCCTAAATCCCTAAATTAAAACCAAACCCTCTACTAAATATTCTCTCTAGAACTCCAAGGAAGAAGAAGAAGAAAGGTGAAGCTAGGGTTAAAGGACCCATCTTTTCTACTCAATTTCGTGGGAATTCTTCAATAAGGTATGGTAGTCCTTCATCCATGGATAGTTTTCATCCATGGAGTCCCTCCAAAACCCTTAATTCCAAAGTTAGAAATCCTAAAACCTAGGATTTGACTTCAATCTCATGGATTCCTTTCAAATTCGTTTTTAATGATTGGATTATATTTAATGATAGATATATTGATGATTTTATATGATTTTAAGTCGAATTCCTCAATAATCCATGAATTTCTCTATTTTCCCAAATTGGATCTAAAAGTGTGGGTAAATTTTAGAAAGAAGAGTATTATTCCATTATGCTTGTAGTACTAATAATAATTCTATATATGTTTATTGAATGTGATCTATGGCCCTTGAAGGGCAAAGCATGAGAATTATGTATGTTATGAGGGTTATGTTTATGCATTTAGATCACTTTGAGAATAAAGTGAATATGACTATGATCTAAATGATGTGTTGATTGGATGATTATCCTCATGTACACACTTACGTATGAATATGATATGATGTGAAAGGTTGGCCACATGTAGTGATTCTAAGGTTGGAAGACTAGTCTCACCTAATGAATCTATGAGCTTTAATATGAGTTATATGGATTGAGTGTCAAGACATTCTTCCGTATTTATGAAATTAAGTCAAGACTTAACATGAACTCAATGGGAATTATGCTTAGTACCGAGTGGATAGTGATATGAGATTGAATCCCTCACGATAGCAGACGTCGGGTTTCTAGGAACAATCTCTTGGAATGGAATCCCTCACGTTAGTAGAGGCTGGGTTTTCTAGTAACAATCCCCTTATCTCATAAACTATGTGCCCTCATTGGTCTTTAGCTAGTGGATCCACCTAAGCTAAGAGTATGGTTCTACCTTAGGCAAGTAGGACAATCCCTTTTCGGTGTGGGGTAGACATTGGATTCCATGGTAAGCTCACATGGTCTATGTCAGTTAAGACTAATCTCCCACTATGATAATATGAACAAGATTATGAGTTATGAAGTATAGTTACTCAAGAGACTTTCCTTAGTGTGGGTAGGATTATGGGATCTTATTCATGCATGGCACAAGGATGCTTTGAGGGTATTTATGGTATGTTTCCATTATGTTATGATGATCAATATGTTGAATATGCTTATGACTTATGCTTTTACACTAATCTTCATGATGCATCTTTAACTTGGTATAGTGCATGCTTTACCACTAAAATGTCCTTTTTAGCATGTTTTCAAGGATTTTATGCATGATTATCATACATAGTCATTTTTGTACTAACCCATATTTCTTCTACATTTTTTTACAAGTGTAGGGTCTGGTATTTTAGGTGATCTTTCTTCTTGATCAAAGCTTGGATCGACTATTCTCCTTGTGTGTGGTGAGTCCTCATGGATTCGAGGACAACGGATATCTTGTAGTTCCTTTCTTTCATTGTACTAGACTTTCAGATTTTCTTGTTGTAATGGTTATGACCCTATTTGGTACTTCGATTGTAATAGATGGCTAATTGAAAAAGGTCTAGACTTCCGCTTTGCTTTTTATGAAACTTTTTTATTTAAATGTGTTTTTACTCTTATTATTCTAATGTTTTATGTTATGATATGCTAAGTGGCTTACATAGTGTCTTTAGGGGTATTATGTGCCATGTTACGTCTAAGGAGTACCCTTGGGTCGTGACAGGCTCACTTGATCATGGTCTTATGTATAGAAGACATGAAACTTTTATACTCAATAGATTTACCGACGCGGATTGTACTTGAGATGTGAATGATAGTATTATTTCAATACTGGTTCAGCAATGGTATCTTGGTACAGCAAGAAGCAACCAGTGGTAGTATTATCTAGCACTGAAGCTGAGTATGTAGCCGCACTATGGTTGCACAAGAATGTATGTGGTTGAAGAGACTAATAGGAGAGATGTTGTGCAAAGTTGATTACGCTATTCAAATTTGATGTGATAATGAAAGTGTTGTCAAGCTTGCATTAAATCCAATTTTTCATGGTCGAACGAAGCACATAGAGCTTCTCATCACTTAATTCGAGAGAAAGTGTTGGATCAAGAAGTTATTTTGAAAGGAATTTGTACAAATGAGCAAGTCGTGGACATATTTACAAAGGCCTTAATAAAGCCTAAGTTTGAATATTTCAGGGCTGCTCTTGGAGTTATTGATCGTAAGCATGCACTAAGAGGGAGTGTTAAAAATTAGTGCATCTTAACTGTTTTTTTAAATGTTTACTTCTGCTTGTTTAGTTTACTGAATCAAATAAATGTGTTCCTATTTCGTAGGAAGTCTACCTAGATAGAAGTCTTAGTATAGAGTTATTTTAGGAGTTGAAGTTAGTTGCACATTATTTATAGTTGTTGCATGATTGTTGTAAATCACTGCTTCAGGAATGACATTCTCTTGTTCTATTTCCGTGCGTTATACTGCAAGCTTCTTCTTTATCTGCTTATTTTTTGTTTGGAGCATATAGGCTCACACCTAGTGTCAATTTTTCATGTAGTTCTATTCAATTTTATTTGTAGTTTTGAGAGATAAGAGATGAAGCTTCAACATTAAGGTCTAGCGGAAGTATAGAATTATTTATGTATGTTATGTATAAGAAGTGGATAAATTAATTATGGTATTTGGAGATATTGAGTGGTAAAAATTAATTAAATTGGTATTCCAGCTAGCGGTCCAATGTTATTGTTAGAGTCGTCGTTTTCCGTATATACCATATATATATTGTAACAAGAGGAACTTTGTATTAAAGATGAACTAGTTGCAGGTCACAACAGGGACCTGTTCCTCTTCTTCTGGGAATAACAAGAAGCAAAACAAAGGAAAAAGGAAGAAAAGGGAGGTTCCAGATCTATTCTAAGCAACTAAAAGAAAAGCAAGTTCATCCATGCCTTCTTTAGTGAAATCTGCCACTACTTATACTACTCTAGTAGCTATTACTCATGCTCTTTTGCTATCAGAGTCTGTTTCCCTTTTGCATCTGGGACCACGTAGTGGTCCAGGTATTGTGGCACTCGTTTGTACCTGGTACTACGCCTGTTGTTGTCCAACTTGTCCTGTGGAGTCATTACATTGCCGCCCTCATGGAGAAGAACCTTGTCCTCAAGGTTCAAGTGAGGAAACTGCTGCAAGAGGGTATATGAGTCCTCCCAAGTTGCATCTTCAATAGGCAAACCTACCCATTTGACAAGGCATTGAGGCACCTTATGTGCCCCTTTGGTAGCATCTCTCTTCTTTAAAATAGCTTCAGGTGTAAGTGTGACAGAGGGAGTTTGGTCCAACAATTAAATAGGTGTAATCTGATTAGTTGGTTTGCCGATACACTTACGTAGCACCGAAACATGGAACATGGGATGGATTCGAGAAGAAGGTGGCAGATCGAGTTTATAAGCCACATCACCAATGAGTTGAATGATCTGAAAGGTCCAAAGAAACGCCTGCTCAATTTGGAATGACGTTGCAGACAAACTGAAAGCTGCCTATATGGTCGAAGACGGACATACACCCAATCACCAATATCAAAGATGACCTCCCTACGACCTTTGTCAGCTTGAAACTTCATCCTATCTTGAGCCTGCAGTAAATTAGACTTCAACACAGCCAATGTTTCATCGCGTTGTCGCAAAGAACCCGAAACTGTAGGATTGGAAGTGCTGTCTAACACAAAACGAGAGACAATAGGAGGAGGCCGGCCATAGACTGCCTCAAAAGGAGTCATCTTGGAGCTGTGTTGGTATGAAGTATTGTACCAAAATTCTGCCCAGGGAAGAAGAGGTACCCATGTAGAAGGAGTATCTGTAGCAAAACAACGGAGATACATTTCAAGGCATTTGTTCAGTGACTCTGTTTGGCCATCCGTTTGTGGATGATAAGCAGAACTCTTGGCCAAATGAGTACCCTGGAGTTTGTTAATTTCCGTCCAAAATTCAGAGATGAAAATGGGATCGCGGTCAGATACGATTTTGGTAGGAAAACCATGTAACCGGACAAATTCTTGGACAAAGACTTCTGCTACTTTTTGACTAGTAAAATTTGCAGATAGAGCAATAATATGTCCATACTTCGACAATCTATCTACAATCACCAAGATCATAGTGCGCCCCTCAGATGATGGAAGGCCTGTAATAAAGTCAATGGAAATTTCAGCAAAAATCTCAAAAGGAATTGGCAAGGGAGATAGTAATCCCGCAGGTTTCAGTTGTGAATCCTTCATCTGCTGACAAATTTGACATTCAGAGACAAACTTCTTGACATCAGATCGCATGCCAACCCAATAAAAATTTGAAGACAGTCGGTGAAATGTGCGGGCGACGCCCGCATGACCTCCAATTTTGGAAGCATGAAATTCTTCCAATAGCATTAGACGCAAAGATGCATCCTTGGGAATAACCAGGCGATTCTTGAATAAAAGGACACCTTCCTGAAAGGAGAATGAGGAAATAAAATCTGGAGCATTCAACAATTTCTGTTGGAGAGCTAATAATTCCTCATTGGATTTGTTCAACGCCTTAAGCTTGTCAACTAAAGCTATTTCAGTGATGGCCAAAGATAATGCAAAACAGGCAGGAACGCGAGATAAAGCATCAGCAGCAGAATTTAATTTGCCTGGGCGAAAGCGTATCTCAAAATCATACCCAATTAATTTGCTAAGCCAACGTTGTTGTTCAGGGGTCTGGATAACCTGACTTGTGAGGGCTTTCAAAGGTTGCTGATCAGTTAAAAT
>JAJOOR010015677.1:0-21049 GCA_036250505.1 Solanum acaule | reverse complement strand
GTGTGATACTATCTAATAGGCTAATGTCGATTGGTGCGAAGTAATAACTAAGCCAAACATCGATTATGATGTCTAATATGAGGTAAAGGTAAGGGTTAGTAAATTATACACACGTAGCCGGACCAAGGTGCGGGGTGAAATTCTCTAGATGCCGGACCAAGGATTTAGAGATACCTAACTTATCACTTTGCATGTAATACACTAGAAAAAGATTGCTATTACTAGGATTACTGCGTTATGAGATTGTGGGGAACACGTATACCCTAGTTATTTCTCTTATCTTGATAACAACCAAAGTTGAGTTTGATTACTGATTACTTATTAAGTTCTTACTATTTGTTTCACACAAGCACAAACCCCCCTTTAATTACCTGTTTCTAGAAAAAATTTGACTAATTGAATATAATTGTCGGTTAAAGTAAAGTCTGAACCATTTTCCTCGTGGGATCGATCCCAACCTACAAGTTGGGTTCTTTACTTGACAACAATCGCTTATACTTCTATAAGGAGGTGTAATTTGAGCGTATCAAATTTTGGGCATAATTTTGCATAAACATTGTAAGTAGAGTGTCCTTCAGTGAAGTGGTATCTTCAAGTTCTAAGCCTTTAAGGGTTGAGTTCCTAATCTCTTTTGAGAAGTATCTTTAAGTCATTGAGTTCAATATTTCATGCTCATAATTCCGCATGAACATTATAAGTCGAATAGTCTTGAGATGAGAAGTATCTTTGAGTTATTGAGTTGAGTAGTTCATGCTCATAATTCCGCATGAACTCTAAGTTGAGCATTCTTGAAATGAGTAGTATTAGTGAAGTTCTTGAGTTCCAAGTATTTGAGTTCTATCTATGGTTATTGAAAACCTTGCATTGAGCCATTCATGTCCATAATTCGGCATGAACCATATTCTAAGAAGTCTTTTACAAACGTTTTAACTTTGTTTTAAGACTTAAGTTTTGAGTTCAGTAAAGAGTAAAGTTGAAGTACTTTTCTTCAAAAGTATATGGGGACTAAGTATTCCCAAAGAGATTTAAAATGTTTTCACATTTAAATAAGAACGGAAGCTGAGATTTCCAAAGAGCCTGCGGGCTAGTTTTCAGAAAAAGTAATCGTTTTCTAAATGAAGCAAGAGGGGAAACTTTGATTTCCAAGATAGCCTTTGAGCTAAGTTTTTGAGCATTAATCTCAAATCACAATAAAAGTATGTTTTTAAACATAAAGAGCTAGTAGCATTTTTGGGAGTAGAATTGAGCACCGATGGGGAAGAGTTCATACAACTATCAGCCCCCTTAAACCATGTAGCCATCATGGGTAAACAAGGGTCATACTTTTTAGATGAACCCTTGTCGCATAGGCTCGTGGATCCACTTAGTAATTCAGGTCCTATACCTTTGGCCGGGTATAGGATGCGCTGGCAACGTGAGGAAGATCATTGTATCTTCACAATAGCTCTTTTGTGATGGTTATCGGTTAGAGAAACTCCCACAAAAGTGATTGCATTTTTATATACATCAGTTTATTGTATTTTTACATACAATTCAGAGTTATGTTGTATCCTTTCATACACACAGAGTTTTCAGCATGTTTTTAAACGGTTTGTTTCTTTATATTACACTTATTTTTTAAATTGCTTTATATTGAAATGAGTTCAGTTATATTGAGTTGAGTATCTAGAGTTGAGTACCTAGAGTGGAATAACATATCTTTGAGTTGAGTATCTTATCCTTGAGTACTTCTGTGTTGAGTAAGTTTGAATAGTTTTGAGTATCCTTGAGTATTCCTTGAGTTGAGTAAGTTTGAGATGAGGTAAGTATGTTTCCTTTTTATCAAGTTTCAAGCTTATGTTTATGTTTTAGAATTCCCCTTACATGCTCGTACATTCCACGTATGAGCCATTTGGCCTGTATCTTCTCATGATGCAGACACATGTATTCAGGATCATCAACAGGAGCTTCGTTGATATATCCGAGAGTTCGAGTTAGCTATGGTGAAACTCCTTGCTTCCGGAGGATTTCATTTACTTTTCAGTTCAGTCAGGATGTCGTGGGTCTTGTCCCGACTTCCATTGTTATTAGTTAGAGGCTTCATAGATAGTCAGTATAGTTGAGAAGTCTATATTATTCATTTATTTTATTAAATGTTTTAAAGACTTAAGTTGCCTATTTTATGGCGAGTTGAATATATTATTTGTATTCTATGTTGTTCATTTGAGTTAAAGTTTAGAAAAGTTTAGTTTATTGAATTTTATTCTGTTTTTTTAAGCTTTTGTATACTTGAATCAGTTTTCCGCTTATAGTCAGCCATGATGAGGATTTGCTTGGGGACCAGCAATGGTTCTCGAGTCCCGGCCACGTCCAGGGTGTAGGCTCGGGTCGTGATAAACTTGGTATCAGAGCACAAAGTTTAAGTGTCCTAGGGTCTCTAGGAAGCCGTGTCAGTAGGTTCTCGTTTATGGTTGTGAGGGCCCCACTTCTATAAATGAGGGACTGCAGACATTTAAGAAAATATTCCCTTCTTTCATACTCTTAATCATATAATAGAGCTATGTGTTAGAAACTTATTCTAACTCGTGTGTTCTCCTATTCCTTTGACTACCCATCATACTAGAGGTGGTTAAAAAGCAGAGTCGGTTCTTTGTCGATGAGTTGTTTGTAGCAAGAGTTTTGAGGAAGTCATGAGACTCCAGAGGGGCTTAAGAGAAGTCCAAGAGTAAGTTAAGTATTTAGTTTCAGAGGAATGCACTCATATTCATATGAATCATGCATTTGAGCTAAAAGTGAGTTGTACTCTTTTCCTTAAGCCTTGTTTCAGCTGAGATCCTTTTTAAGAAGTATGTCTATTAGACCTTGAGTAGTATTTTCACCCGAAAAGGTAGCATGAGTTACGAGATCATGAACAGTAGTAGTGAAAGAGCCCAGAGTTTGAGGAAAGTATGCAGAGGTTTAGTGATCTAAGAAAGGGAGATAGTGTTTTCACAAGATATGTTACTATAGTCATACACCTAGTAAGTTAGTAATGAGGAGTTTTCCCTTATGGGTAGACTAAGAAGTGATGAGTAGTGAAGATTCCATCATAGGAGGTAGAGTGTGTTTTAGCTAGAAAGGAGTTTGTGATGAAGTGTCATTGTGTAGGTAATGACCAAGGGTAAGTGTTGAATAGAAGAGAAAAAGTATTCATAAAGTGATAGATCTAAGCTAGGGTTATGATTTGTTTAAGAGGGTCATGAGGTTCAAAGTGTTGTAGAACTAATTAGGCATTGATATATAGTAAATGAGTGAATAGTACTTATGTTGCGAAGTCGAAGGTGATAGTAATTGTAAGTATGAAGACTAAGAGGTGACGATTGACTATTTGTCATAAGGTCCTAGAGGAAGAGTGCTTCTGAATTTGTATCTAGTAGTTGTAAGTTAGTATAGTAAGTGAGCAATCATATTAATATTTGGGTTTAGTCATAAACATTAAGCTTGAATTCGAGATGAGTGTCATAATCAAAAGAATGGAAACATTAGGGTGATGATGTTAGTCTTGAGATTTAATCTAGAAGACTTGACATATAGTAGGTGAGGAATTGAGGTGATTAGCTATAGTAGATATGAGTGGTACAAGTGAGAGACCCTAACGTCTAGATAAGGGCAATGAAGTTTGGCTAAGTCACAAGAGTAACAAGAGCATTAAGAGGTGTGCCGAGATGGTATGTTACCAGATGAGGTTGCAATTAAGTTATGATTTTCCATGAGTGCCTAGATAGCATAATTGAGTTGTTAATGTGGAATAGGCCCATAGATTTCAAGTGTTAGCTTTAGACCTAAGGGGGAGATGATAAGATGAGAAATCAGGTCAAGTGTTGAGAATTTCTTAAGGAGCTGATTAGTAGGAGTCCATGGAGTTGTTAGAGTACTAAGCTTGAATGTTGTGTTGTTAAATATTTGGCGGTTCTTGATATAAGTCCAATACGGTAGTAGAGAGTAATAGTTTGGGATGAGATTTCCTATAGAGAGGTATATAATTCGAACTTAAGGATTTGGGTTAATCTTGAATATAGTAAGAGCATACCATTAGACTCAGACCTTAGTAAGAGTAACCCCGTTCTATACCCAGTCCAGTCGTCATTCGAGGATGAATGATCCCAAGGGGGAGATATTGTAACACTCCAGAAATTTTTTGAGCTAAGATTCGAACTGTTCTTCGTAGTGAGTGAGATTTCTACAAGGAATTAAAATTTTCCTAAGTGTTAAGGTCACTAGATATAGCACCTTGAGTTCCAAGAAGAACTAAAGAGAAAAGCATTCAAGTCATTCCTAAGTTTTTCTTAAGTTTTGGGTCAACTTCAAACGATCATAACTCCTAGTACAGGATGAGTTAGGTGAGATAAAAGATAGAAAATTAAATCCCTTCGAGTCCTCTTTCCAACGCCACCAAGTTTGCTAAATTCTGAGCTCTGAGTAAAGAGTTATGATGGGTTTACTAACGTCGCGCAAACCTGGCAGAAGCTCCGCGACGCGGAGCCAATACGGACCTCACTGCCTGGTGACAAATAATTTCGACTCCCAGCTCATTTTAATTATTTCTCTAGGGGTATTTTAGTCCTAAAAACCCTTAGGAGGTCATCTAAATTGCCCTAAACGTGTAGAAAATCAGTTTTCTTAAATCCAAACCCTCTCATTCACTCCAAAGATTCTACGCTCAAGAAATTCAAGAAAAACTAAGGCTAGGGTTCTTCTTTCCAGATTTTCCTTCAAGAAGATGATTCATTCAGGTATGTAAGCTTCCATAGTGTTGGGTTTGTTCACCCACATGCCAATCATGTTAATTTCAGCGTTAAATTCGTTCTAGAAAGTTGAAGCTTTGATGTTCTTGTTATGTATTCATGAAATTTCTTTCGTTCTTGAATTGGGCTGAGATTGAGGAGTTCTTGAGGTTATTGTGTCGATTTATAAAGTTGTTAGAGTTAGATTCTTGTGTTCTTGTGTTGGGTATTTAAATCTAAAGAGAGATTGAGAAAAAGAATTGAAGTTAGGCGAATTGGGTTTAGGAAACGAAGGAGAAATTTTGTCGGTCGAAATTTGGAACCCCCTCCGCGTTGCGCAGCCACTTCTCAGATTTGGGAATTTCAGTTTCGTGTCGCGGAGCTGACATGGAGTGTTCTGCCTTAAAAGCCATTTTCGAAACGAAATTTTAAAAGCCTCTCCGCGTCGCGGACCCACTCTCAAATATTGGTTTTCAGTCTTTTCTCATGTTTAGCTATCTAAAATCATTCCTAAACATCATGAGACCTTTCCTATCACAAATCACAACCTTCAATTCATAAATCACATTCAAGGTAGGGTTAAGAGTTATGTTTTTTTGAGAATTCTCTCGAACATTCTAAGAAAGTCCTTTTTGTCTTTTTGAGGAGTCTTCTACAAATTCTAATATCTTGTTTCAAGACTCGAGCAAGTGAGTATGAGAGTGAGAATAATGTATTCATGAGTCTACCTTGTCATCATGAGATCTTTCTTATCTTGAACTATAATTCTTGAATTCATAATTCACATTCAAGAGAGAGTTAAGAGTAGAGTTCAAGAAAGCCTTTGAGTTCAATTGTGAATCCTTTGAGATCAACTATCGATTTAAACTATGTTTTGAGGAAGTAAGTTAGAGAATAAGAAGAGTCGTATGCATGAGTTCCATATAGTTATGTAGACCATGGAGTCGAGTTGTTTCATGCCCATAATTTCGCATGAACGTCGTAAGTTGAGTATCCTTCAAAGAAGTGGTATCTTCAAGTTCTAAGCCTTTAAGTGTTGAGTTCCTAATCTCTTTTGAGAAGTATCTTTGAGTCATTGAGTTGAATATTTTACGCTCATAATTCCGCATGAACATTATAAGTCGAACAGTCTTGAGATGAGAAGTATTTTGAGTCATTGAGTTGAGTAGTTCATGCTCATAATTCCACATGAACTCTGAGTTTGAGCATTCTTGAAATTAGTAGTATTAGTGAAGTTCTTGAGTTCCAAGTATTTGAGTTCTATCTATGGTTATTGAAAACCTTGCATTGAGTCATTCATTCCATAATTCGGCATGAACCATTTTCTAAGAAGTCTTTTACAAACGTTTTAACTTTGTTTTAAGACTTAAGTTTTGAGTTCAGTAAAGAGTAAAGTTGAAGTTCTTTTCTTCAAAAGTATATGGGGACTAAGTATTCCCAAAGAGATTTAAAATGTTTTCACATTTAAATAAGAGCGGAAGCTGAGATTTCCAAAGAGCCTTCGGGCTAGTTTTCAGAAAAAGTAATCGCTTTTTAAATGAAGCAAGAGGGGAAACTTTGATTTCCAAAATAGCCTTTGAACTAAGTTTTTGAGCATTAATCTCAAATCACAGGAAAAGTACGTTTTTAAATATAAAGAGCTAGTATCATTTTTGGGAGTAGTATTGAGCACCGATGGGGAAGAGTTCATACAACTATCAGCCCCCTTAAACCATGTAGCCATCATGGGTAGAAAAGGGTCATACTTTTTAGATGAACTCTTTTCGCATAGACTAGTGGATCCACTTAGTAATTTAGGTCATATACCTTTGGCCGGGTATAGGATGCGCTGGCAGCGTGAGGAAGATCGATGTATCATCACAATAACTTTTATGTGACGGTTAGCGATTAGAGAAAATCCCACAGAAGTGATTGTATTTTTATGTACATCAGTTTTCTGTATTTTTACATACATTTCAGAGTTATGTTGTATCCTTGCATACTTATAGAGTTTTCAACATGTTTTTAAGTTTGTTTCTTTATATTTCACTTATTTTAAATTTCTTTATATTGAAATGAGTTCAGTCATATTGAGTTGAGTATCCAGAGTTGAGTACCCAGAGTCAAATAACATATCTTTGAGTTGAGTATCTTATCCTTGAGTACTTCTGAGTTGAGTAAGTTTGAATAGTTTTGAGTATCCTTGAGTTGAGTAAGTTTGAGATGAGGTAAATATGTTTCCTTTTTATCAAGTTTCAAGCTTATGTTTATGTTTTAGAATTCCCCTTACATGCTCGTACATTCCACGTACTGAGCCATTTAGCCTGTATCTTCTCATGATGCAGACACAGGTATTCAGGATCATCAACAGGAGCTTCGTTGATATATCCGAGAGTTCGAGTTAGCTATGGTGAAACTCCTTGCTTCCGGAGGATTTCATTTACTTTTCAGTTCAGTCAGGATGTCGTGGGTCTTGTCCCGACTTCCATTGTTATTAGTTAGAGGCTTCATAGATAGTCAGTATAGTTGAGAAGTCTGTATTATTAATTTATTTTATTAAATGTTTTAAAGACTTAAGTTGCCTATTTTATGACGAGTTGAATATATTCTTTTTATTCTAAGTTGTTCATTTGAGTTAAAGTTTAGAAAAGTTGAGTTTATTGAATTTTATTCAGTTTTTTATGCTTTTGTATGCTTGAATCAGTTTTCCGCTTGTAGTCAGCCAGGATGAGGGTTCGCTTGGGGACCAACAATGGTTCTCGAGTGCCAGCCACGTCCAGGGTGTAGGCTCGGGTGTGACAATATTAAAAGAAGACACCATTTCACATTGAATGGTTACGACTTTTCCAAAGACTTGTGACTTTTTCAATGAGTTGTGACCTTTCCGAAAGGTTGTAACTTTTATGATAAGAAATGATATGCACATGATCATACTACCCTTTGTTAACTCTAAATAGAGGGGTTTTCTCACATTTTTAAACTACAATTTTTTTATGCTTCTATTCTTCTCTTCTTAATAAAAATCAAGTTTGATTTACAGACCTTGACAATTTAAAAATTCACTGAAGTTTAATCACTGCCTAACATGAATGTTAAATTAATATCAATTTAGTATATATTCTATATTTATATCAATATTTATTTATATTATATTACATTGAAAGTAAGAACTCCAACAATACAATAATAACTAAGTAATGCACTTTGGAGGAGGGAGGAGAAAGTATATTTAAGAGGTGTAACTAAGAGATTTTAAGAGTGGCTAGCTAGCTTTCAGTAGTAATCATAAGAAAGTTTACATTCACTATTCATAGGAACTTATACTTTATCATTCATTTTATAATTGTTTACTTAATTTTTTTATTTAATAATATTCACATTATTTTTAAAAATAATGTACATGGTTTGATATTCACGTGCAATGCACGTGCGTCAAAACTAGTATATATATATAAAGTGCGAGGTTTAGAAATGCAAGAACCATGGATAAATAGGAGAAAAAATGTGGGTTGCATTTTTAGTATCTCAAAATATTTATCACATTAAAAAATGAAAACAATGTGATGGAACAAATTTCTAACTCTTTCATATATGTGACCAAAAAAAAATTCAACAAAAATAATTGTTGAAGGAAGAAGTGGAACTCTGCATAAAGTTAAGATCACTCGGGGTGAGTAGCAATAAATTATTTCTCATAAATAGTAAGATCTACCCCCCCCCTCCCCTTCTCCCCTCTCTAAAAAAGAGGAGAGACGTGTTGGAAAAATACTTAGTTGTTGATCAAGAAAGAAAGAAATGAGAGTCTTCGGACATTGCTTGGGCTAAGTCAAACTTGGAAGTTGGGATGAGTGTTGTATGATTACCTAAATATTTACAAGTATCCCTCTATGGCCTGAGAGAATGTTCTAGTCTATTTCTAACTAGTGATGGAAAGAGAGTCATGAAAGAAAATTTGAAATTGAAATAAAAAAACAAGTGTCTTCGTATAGATCAAGATATGGTAGATGTAATGTATCGATATTGTATAAATATTAATGAAATGTATCAGTATTGTACACATAGTATATAATCATGCATATATGATGTATATATATGTATTAAAAATATACATACATCCATATGCATTATTTATACAATACATTATATAACGGTTAATTTCAAATATATACGATAGAGTTATTAATTTACAATAAATATCATCATGTTTACTTACATAAAAATAGTCAAAAGTCATAGAAAGTATACACTAATTATACAATCTGTCTTGTCTATACACTGATTATACAATATAGCCTCGCCAAATGTCATAGAAAATCTACACTGACTATACAATATAGTTTACTTATACATGATCTATACACTAACTATACATTATTATTATACACTCTAAAAAACTGAGTATAGCTTAACTATACATGAAGTATATATTGACTATATGTGAAGTGTACATTGACTATTCAATCTAGATCAACTTGAAATCACCTCTAAGCAGTCCCAAATTATAAATATGAAATCCTCTCGATGTTTCAAGTCTTTTGATATATAATTTTCACAAAATAATTCACGTTTACGATATGTCAAATTTTTAAAAGAATAAAAGAGAAAAGAAGAAGAGGAGGAAGAAGTTACATGAAAAATCAAAAAGAAAATAAGAAGAAGAAGTTGTAAAAAGATGAAGAAGCAATTGTAAAAAAGATCAAAAACAAAAAAGAATAAGAAGTTGCAAGGAGAATCGAAGCAAAAAGAAGATGATAATGCTGGCTAAATCTTGTAAGGATAAGTGTCGAATGTCCATATATAGTAATAAATAAATTGTTTTTTAAGCTGACTATTTTTTGTGTAAGAAATATAACCTAATGGATAGTTTGTGTAATTTTTCCAAAAAAATAAAACAGAGAAAAGGGCTGGAATGTCCAATTGAAAAAAGATAAAGCCAATAGCAGTGACAAAAACGAAAAGGAGAAACTACACAAAATACAAAATAATTACAATTCTATAGCCTAGCCCAAAGTATCTCAATAATTGTCCATTCACTCCAATTTAATTGCCGTTCTTGTCCCTTTTAGTTTAGGCTCAATTTTCACCCAAGTTTAACTCATTTCAGCACTAATTAGGATTAATTACATGGTAAAACGAAACTCTTACACATTTAAATTTGTAACTTTCTCTTTCCCTTTTTTCGATCCTTTTGTCTTTTCCGTTTGAGTGCTACTAAATGGCCATAATTTAGTGACCCAAAAATGACCATAATTATTAAAAGACATATATAAACTTCTTGGATTTTATAATCTTTTTCTTAATAAGTTTTCCTCCAAATCATTTATCATATATTTATATAAAAGAGAACCCTAGGTCCGCCTACGTGGCACCACCACAAATCAGGATTTCCTTTTAATTTATTTATTTCCAAAAAATAGCCTTCCCTTTTCATGAAGAGTTGTGACTTTTATGAAAGGTTGTGACCTTTTCGAAGGGTTGTAACTTATCCAAAGAGTTGTAACTTTTCCGATAAGACACAATAATGATTTTCTCCTACTACCCTTTTTTGTCTATGATTAGAGGACTCTCCTCCCATTTTAAAACAACAAAATTTTTGAACTACTTCTTCTTCTTCAGGACAATTAAATATTTGTGTACTTTGCTCCTGTTGAATGGTTCACTGACACCATTGTTTTTGTATCAATATACTGGTGAATAAAATCGTTAGATCTTGAGAGGATCTATTCCTTTAAACATCGGCTACTAAAGGGAATTAATTTCCTTAAGGGGACACTGTGCATTCAAGTTTCAGTCTATTTTTGAAGATCCTGGTATGCTTTTTACAGTCATTAATTTATGCTTACATTATTAATTGTTGTTTTTGAGTACATGCTTTAAACATTGTTGTTTATGTTTATGCTAAAATATGGTTATAAGTATTTGTTAGTACAGATAAAATAACAAATGTTAATTGAGTAATCAAGCAAGTTTTCTCTACTAAAATTGTTGAAGACACAATTAAAAAACCCCTTACAAATCTCTAATTTCTTCATCAACAACGTCATTTACAAACAAGGATGCAATTTTGTGTTCTTTAGAAAATCCTCTAAGAGTTAATAACTTTGCATGCCCATAGTTTTTGGTTTTTATGTTTTTTGTTTTCTACTTTTACTAAATTTTATTAGTGGATATTATGAGTACTTTTAGGATTGAAAGTTGATTGAAGTGTTAGTCAATTTTTTGAGGTATGTTATTTCAAAACATAGGACCTATTCTGGTTAGAATGATTTGTTATAATCCTTGGATATCTCATAGTTTACTCCATTTAATGTTTGATTTTTCTCGTTGTTTTGTTGCTTCCTTAAAATTGTATTAATTATTTTTCGTTTGGTATGTATATGATCTTACTTGGACAACTCTTTGTCCTTATAATGTTATAAAAGAGAACCCTAGACCCGCCTACGTGGCGCCACCACAAATCAGGATGTCCTTTTAATTTATTTATTTTCAAAAATAGCCTTCCCTTTTCATGAAGAGTTGCGACTTTTATGAAGAGTTGCGAATTTTATGAAAAGTTGTGACTTTTATGAAGAGTTGTGGCTTTTATGAAAAGTTATGACTTTTATGAAAGGTTGTGACCTTTCCGAAGGGTTGTAACTTTTCCAAAGAGTTGTAACTTTTCTGATAAGACACAATAATGATTTGCTCACACTACCCTTTTTTGTCTATAAATAGAGGACTTTCCTCTCATTTTAAAACAACGAAAATTTTTGAACTACTTCTTGTTCTTCTTCTTCTTCTTCAGGACAATTAAATATTTGTGTACTTGACTTCTGTTGAATGGCTCACTGACACCATTGTTTTTGTATCAACACACTGGTGAATAGAATTGTTCTATCTTGAGAGGATTTATTCCTTTAAACATCAGGTAATAATGGGAAATAATTTCCTTTAAGGGACACTGTGCATTCAATGGGCTCGATTTTTTCCATTTTGTTTCAGTCTAATTTTGAAGATCCTGGTATGCTTTTTACAGTCATTAATTTATGCGTATATTATTAATTGTTATTTTGAGTACATGCTTTTAAACTTTGTTGTTTATGTTTATGCAAACATATGGTTATAAGTATTTGTTAGTATAGATAAAATAACAAAGGTTAATTGAGTATTCAAGCAAGTTTTCTCTACTGAAGTTGTTGAAGATACAATAAAAAGAGCCCTTACAAATCTCTAATTTCTTTATCAACAGCGTCATTCACAAACAAGGATGTGATTTTGTGTTCTTTAAAAAATCCTCTGAGAGTTCATAACTTTGCATGCCCATATTTTTTGGTTTTTATGTTTTTGTTATCTATTTTTACTAAATTTTATCAATGGATATTATGAGTACTTTGATGATTGAAAGTTGATTGAAGTGTTATTCAATTTTTTGAGGTATGTTATTTCAAAATATAGGACCTTTTCTGGTTAGAATGATTTGTTATCATCATTGGATATCTCATAGTTTCCTTGATTAAATTATGTTTTTTCTCGTTGTTTTGTTGTTTCCTTAATTATATTGATTATTTTTCGTTCGGTATGTATATGATCTCACTTGGACAACTATTCGTCCTTTTAATGTTTTTATTTCTTTCCTTCTCATTCAGCTCTTCTAAATATTTTGGTGTGAGTTATGACTATTTTCGACAAGCTTAACTTGAAGAATATGAAACAAAACCTACTCTAAACCAAACCCGAGGTGACCAAGAAATTTCCTCGGATGTAGTGAACGGTATGTTAAAAGTTTTTCTTATTGATGTGTATGCATTGTTGGATCCCGGTGCTACTTTATCTTTTTTGACACCTTATAAGGCTATGAAGTTTGATGTTCCCCCGAGAAAGTTATTAGACCTTTTTTTGGTTTCTATCCCGATTTGTGAATCCATGGTAGATAAGAGGGTGTATAGAAGATGTCCCATTTCCTTGTCCCATAGAGTTAATCTTGTTGACTTGACAGAACTTGACATGTTAGATTTTGATGTGATTATTGGGATGGATTGGTTGCATACATGTTATGCCTCTATTGATTGTATAACTCGAGTGGTTAAGTTCTAATTTCCGAATGAGCCTATTTTAGAGTGGAAGGGGGGAAATTCTATGCCTAGGAGTCAATTTGTCTCTTGTCTTAAAGCTAGAAAGATGATCTCCTAAGGGTGTAATTACCATTTTGTTAGGGTGAATGATGTTGAATCTGAAACCCCTCTTCTAGAGTCGATTCTAGTAGGGAATGAGTTTCCGAAAGTTTTTCCTGATGATTTGCCCAGTATTCCTCCTAAACGGGAAATAGATTTTGGAATTGACCTTATTCCGGATACGCAACCTATCTCCATTCCTCCTTATAGAATGGCTTCGGAGGAGGCAACTCAAGGATTTGCTAGTCTAGGGTTTTATTCAGCCGAGTATCTCTCCATGGGGTGCTCCTATATTGTTTGTTAGAAAGAAGGATAGGTCTCTTAGAATGTGTATCAACTATCGCCAACTAAACAAAGTGACCATAAAGAAAAAGTATCCCCTTCCAAGAATAGATGACTTGTTTGATCAACTTTAAGGGGCTAGTTACTTCTCGAAAATTGACCTTCTTTCGGGACATCACCAACTAAGGGTGAGAGGGGTTGATATACCCAGGAGGAATTTCCGAACTGGGTATGGGCACTATGAATTCCTTGTGATGTCATTTGGCGTAACTAATGCCCCGACGACATTTATAGACCTTATGAATAGGGTTTTCCAGCAGTATCTCGACATGTTCGTCATTGTGTTTATAGATGATATCTTGATCTATTCTAGGAGTGAGAGTGACCATATGGACCATTTGAGAATTGTGTTGCAAGTCCTCAAGGATCATCAACTACTTGCAAAGTTTAGCAAATGCGAGTTTTGGCTAAGGTCCTTGGCATTCTTAGGTCACATTGTGTCAAGCAAGGGTATAGATGTAGATCAAAAGAAGATGTAACCGGTCAAAAGTTGGCCTAGACCTTTATCACTGACTGATATTAGAAGCTTTTTGAGTTTGGCTGACTACTATAGGAGATTTGTTGAGGGGTTTTCCTCATTTTCTTCTCCTTTGGCGGCCTTGACTCAAAAGAAAGCTAAATTTGTGTGGACGGAAGCTTGTGAGAAAAGCTTCCAAGAATTGAAAGATAAGCTTACCTCCGCTTCGATGTTGACCTTGCCGGAGGGTACCGATGGTTTTGTTGTATATTGTGACACCTCTAGAGTGGGTTTAGGATGTGTCCTCATGCAACACGGGAAAGTAATTGCCTATGCTTCAAGGCAACTCAAGGTACATGAGAAGAACTATCTGACACATGATCTCGAATTAGCGGTGGTAGTATTTGCTTTGAAAATATGGAGACATTACTTATATGGGGTCTATGTGGATGATTTCACCGATCACAAGAGTTTCTAATATGTATTTAGCCAAAGGGACCTAATCTCTGACAAAGAAGGTGGTTAGAACTTTTAAAAGACTATGACATGAGCGTCCTCTATCACCCCGGCAAAGCTAATGTGGTAGTGGATGCCCTTTGTCGGTTGTCCATGGGGAGTGTGACTCACTTTGAGGATTGGAAGAAATAGTTCGCCTGTGATGTACATAGGTTGGCCCGGTTAGGTGTCCATCTAGTAGATTTCCCTAAGGGTGGTCTCACGGTTCATAATGGGTCTGAATCATCCTTTGTGATAGATGTTAAGGCAAAGCAAGACCTTGATCCCATAATTGTTGAATTGAAAGAGATGGTGCTCAAAAAGTTCATTGAGGCTTTCTCCTAAGGGGGAGATGGGGTGCTTAGGTACCAAGGTCGATTATGTCTCCCGGATGTTGATGGCTTGAGAGAGAAAATTTTAGAAGAAGCTCATGGTTCGCAGTATTCTGTTCATCTAGTAGCCACAAAGATGTATCGTGCTCTACGGGAAGTCTATTAGTGGAATGGTATGAAAAAGGATATAGTGAGTTTTATAGCCAAATGTCCGAATTGTCAACAAGTTAAGGCCGAGCACCAAAAATCGGGAGGCTTGTCTCAAGATATAGATATTCCCACTTGGAAGTGGACGGATGTGGATTTTATTGTGGTGTTGCCTCGTACTCGAAGGAAACGTGATTCCATTAGGGTCATTATTGACCGGATGACAAAATCAGCCCATTTCATTCCCGTCAAGGTTTCCATTTCGACGGAAGACTATGCCAAATTGTATATCAAGGAGATAGTGAAGTTACATGGGGTTCCTTTGTCCAATATATCGGATCGAGGTACTAAATTTACTTTACACTTTTGGAAGTCATTCAAAAAAGGGCTTGGTACTAAGGTTAAGCTTAGCACGACTTTTCATCCCCAAATCAATGGGCAAGCAGAACGTACCATCCAAACCTTAGAAGATATGTTGAGAGCATGTGTTATAGATTTCAAGGGTAATTGGGATAACCATCTACCATTGATAGAGTTTGCCTACAATAATAGTTACCACTCAAGTATTGCCATGGCTCCTTTTAAAGCCTTGTATGGTAGGAGATGTAGGTCTCCGGTTGGTTGGTTTGAAGTAGGTGAAATTGCTCTTATTGGTCCCAAACTAGTTTATAAGGCCATTGAGAAAGTCTGACGCATTAGAGAGAGGTTGAGGACGGCCCAAAGTCGGCAAAAGTCTTATGTCGATGTTAGAAGAAAGGATTTAGAATTCGAGGTTAATGATTAGGTCTACTTAAAAATCTCACCTATGAAAGGTGTGATGAGGTTTGAAAAAAAAGGGGCAGCTTAGTCCCCGGTATGTGGGCCCATATCAAATCTTGAAATGTGTTGGAAAAGTTGCATATGAGTTAGATTTACCGAATCAGTTGGCTCTGGTTCACCTGGTATTTCATGTTTCCATGCTTAATAAGTGCATCAGAGATCCAGTATCCATTATCCCCTTAGATAGGTTAGGATTTGATGAGAGTCTATCCTATGAGAAAGTTCCGCTAGAAATCTTTGACCGACAAGTTAAAAGGTTGAGAAACAAAGAACTAGCATCTGTGAAAGTTCTATGGAGGAATCATTTAGTTGAGGGTGGTACATGGGAGGCCAAGGCCGATATGAAGTCCCATTATCCTCATCTTTTTCCTTCTACTCCTATTCAAGCTTGAGATAAGTAATTCCTCTTGAATTCCTAGTTTTGGGAGTCATGTATGATATATGTGTTTTCCATGATTTCCTTATGTTATGCATGTTCTTGAGAGAATTCATATTAAGTAATAAAATGATTTTTCATGATTTATGTGTTCCTCATGATTGTTGTGCATTTGAGTATGATTTTGCATACTTGACTTCATGAGATGTATTGTTGAACATGCTTTATTATGTCCTTATGAGATGGCGTAATTGGCTCCATAATGTTGTGATGAGCATGCTTTTTGTGTTGGAGAAGGTAGTTCTTCCTATGAACATGAGAAATGTTGAACTTCATGCATTTTGGGTTGGTTGATATATTTCCTACTTCCTTATGTTGCATTTATTATGACTGTGATTGAATTGAAGTTTCCTCCTTTGATTTGTGCATTATTTTGATGATCGATGCATGATGGGCTGCTAGTCTTGATTTTTTAATTCCGTAAGGTGTCTAAATCGCCATTCGAGGAAAAATGTTCCCAAGGGGGAGATAATGTATCACTCCGAAAAACTAGTAAACTAAGCTAGAGCCTAATGTATAAACTAATAGCCTAATTGGGGTTAACGTAAAGATTAGAGTCATCAAATAACCTCTGGTACCTGATATAAGTGTTTTTGGGTGTAGACGTCCAGGTACGACCCCCCAAGGACCAACCAAGGTCCCTTGAGGAGGACCTTGAGACAGCCCAAAAAGCTTTCAAAAGGCAACCTACCTACGAAGGGCATCCACGATCAATGGATGTACCCACGCTCCGTAGGTGGGGGTCGTGGGTCAAGTCTTGACCTTCCCCTATTTTCCTAGTCCTAGACTATGACCAATGGTTCACCAGCACAGGTCGTGGTCCCACCCATGGTCTGTGGGTCCCACCCACGGTCCGTGGGACCTCAGCCGTAGGTCACACCTGAAACTGCCTCTTGGCAGTTAAGCTTAAGGGTCGTTTTGTAATTTTCTTTTTATTTAATGGTTATGTGGTGTTGATTTAGGACTATTTTAAACAACTATATAAGTATTTTTCCCACCTAAAGTAACCCATCTAAAGTCATAATTCATAAATCACCAAAACAAAATCGAAACCTTTCCAAAAATCTTCTCTCTAAAACTCCATTGAAAATCAAGAGGAAGATCAAGTTAGGGCTTGAAGTAGGAGGCTTTCTCACACGATTTTGGTTGGATTATTCACCTAAGGTATGGTAGATTTTCATCTATGGGTAGCTATCGCCCATAGAGTCCCTTCAAAACTTGATTTCTCAACATGAAATTCCCCCATAAAGCTAGGGTTTCACTCCAAGTCATGGATTCCTTTTCAAAACGATTTCAATGATTTTGTTGTCTTATATTATGATCAAATTGATGAATTACTACTGTTTTTATGATGAATTACCTATAAATCCATGAATTCCTCTGTTTTGTCAAATTGGATTTAAAAGTGTGGGTGATGATTGATATTGATGGATTGTGATCGAATTATGCATGTTAGTAGTTAATCTAATTAAAATATATGAACATACATGTCTAGAGTAGGGATGGAAAATGTGATTTATGAATTGTGATCTAGTGTTCTTGAAGGACTATGAATGAGAATCGATACATGACTATGGGAATTATGCATGTGCTTTGTAAATACTTTGAAAAGTAAGGTTTCTATGTTTATGAAGCAATTGTGCTATTGTTGAAAGGTTATTCTCACATATACCGTTACATATCATTATGCATGAACTATCTATGACTATGATGATCTTGTTGTGTTGAATGAAAGACTATTTTCATGAACGCACTATGACATGATGTGAAAGGTTTACTCACATAATATTGATTCTAAGGTTGAAATGTTATTCTCACCTACTTGAATCTATGAGGTATCATGATACCATGTTGGATAGAGTGCTATGTAATTCTTCCATGAACATGAACTTAAGTAAAGACTTAACATGAATTTAAAGGGAATTATTCCTAGCACCGAGTGGATATGAATATGAGATGAAAGCTTTTACGTCAGTTAGTCAGGCTTTCCTATGGGTTCCTTTTACGCCAGTTAGTCCAGGTTCCCAAAACAGTTATCTCATAAGATGGAAACCTTTTACCTTAGTTAGTCCGGGTATCTAGAAGCAATCTCCCTACCCCGTAACTATGTGCCCACATAGGTCTTAAGCTAGTGGATCCACCTAGGCTATTAAACATGAGTTCTACCTTAGGCAAGTAGGACACCTCTTTTCGGTGTGGGGGCATGACATCGAATTCCATGTAGCTCACGCGGTCTATGTCGGTTAAAGCTATTTTTGCTACATGACAAGAACATGAACTATGATAAGAACATGAACTATGATTTATGACTTCTCAAGAAGCTCTACTAAGTGTGAATGGGGATATGTGACTTCATTCATGCATGGCACAAGTGGACTTTGAGAGGGGTTGTGGTGTGGTTCCTTTATGCTATGATGACTTATGAATTAGGCATGTTTAAATGGATTGTTGCTATGAATGACTTTCCTTATTTCAAGTTAATGAACATGAATGTCTCCTTGTCTATGAGTATTGACTATCATGAAGACAAAGCACGATATGTATGATTTTGGTGACCTAAAAGTGGTACTTAGTATTAGATGGGATTATGGGATCTTGTCTATGCATTGCATACGTATAACTTAGGGTTGCTTATGAAATGGTTTGACTTATGTTTCCACACAAATTTGCATGATGACTCTTAAACTTGGTAAAGTGCATGCTTTTCAAGGATTTTGTGCATGGCTATCATACATAGTGCATTTTTGTACTAACCCATATTTTCTACATTTTTCTATAAATGTAGGGACTGGTTGTTGAGGTGTGCCATTCCCATTGTTCGAAGCTTGGATTGGTTCTCTCCAAGCTCTTGGTGAGTCCTCATGGTTCGAGGATGAGAGTTGTTCATCTCTAATTTCTTTCGTACTTTCTATTTTGAGACTATGTTGTAAAAGGGTTGTGACCCTTATTGATTCTCGATTGTATTTGATGGCTTATGGAGACAATGTCTAGACTTCTATTTTGGTTTATCAAAGACTTCGATTGTAAAAAGTTTTTAATTCCGCATCATTTCTATTACTTATGCTTATGATATGCTAAGGGCTTGTATGAGACCCCTTCGGGGTCAAGTACGCCGTGTTACATCTAGGGCGTGTACCCCTGGGTCGTGACAACATGTAATCATCATTCATAAGTGTATAATTGAGAATATCCTTTTAACAACACCACAATTGCATTATAGTCATAATCACATTACTTTCAAAGTATTCACAAAGAATATTCACAAACATCATGTTCATAAAAAACTCTCATAATTTGCCCTTCAAGGACCATGAATCATAATTCACCAACACACCTAGAATTACTACAATTTGGCATGTATAATAACATGATCCAATTAATTCAATCAATCTAAACATAATCTATTCATATGCTTCTATAATCAATCAAACCACATCAGAAGTCACAATTTAGCAATATGGCGAAATCTTGGGTTTTGGGGGGGAATTTCATTATAAATCAACAATAATTCATCAATTGAATCATAATTCATCATAAATCAATCATTTAAAACGTTTTTAAAAGGAACCCATGACTTGGAGTGAAACAATAGTTTTTGGGGAAATTGAAAGCTTTGAAATCTAGTTTTGAAGGGACTCTAAGGGTGAAAGCTACCCATAGAAGAAGAGCTACCATACCTTGAGGATGAATCTCCAGGGAATTTGAGGAAGAAGTCTTGATTTCTTCAAACCCTAGCTCCCCTTCTACTCTTCTTGTTCTTTGAGTTTTAGAGAGAGAAATATTGTTAGAAAGATGAACTCTTTTGATTTGATTTGGGTCTTGGGGGTTAATGAAGTAAATGGGGTGGTTTATGAATTAAAAGCTTTTATATAAGTGAAATAAACCAATATAAATTGACCCCATTAATTAACTAACTAATTTGGAATTGAGCAAAACACCCCTAAGTAGGCGGCCCCTTCCTAGGGACTACGCTCACCTTCACGACCCGTCAAGGGCACCACGGCTCGTGGTGGTGCTCGTGGTCCCTTGATCAGTGGCCCTCTTAAACTTGGCAAGCCTCCCATGAGTCTAAGGCAACCCCACGAGACTTCCCACGGTCTGTGGTCATCACCACGAGCCGTGAAGTGGCTCGTTAAGGGATGCCTTTTCTTGGCAGCCTTAGGGGCTTACTGCCTCACCAACCACGGGTGGCACCACAACTCGTGGTGGCCACCTTGGGTCGTGAAGACCCTTGTTGTCATGGTGGGCAGTGGCTACGTGCTTTCTTGGAAGCTTTGTCCCCCTACCATGCCCTCACCCAAAATCCTTGGCCCTTGTCCTTAACCCTTGACGTTAACCCTCACGTTTAGGCTCTAGTTTAACCCTTTAATTTCCGAGGTGTTATAATTTGCGTTTCTCCAAAAATACGAACTCCAACCTACACATCCAACAAAGTTTATTCAAATAAACAAAAAGTAATGCTTGGATTGACTCCCAAAAAGCATCTTAGTTATTTTTGTGGTACGACATATACAAGCATTCAAGAGCCATCCAAATACACCAAATCAATCATAGTCACATTTTGACGCTCTCCAAAGTAAAGCTTCAACCTTTTCCCATTCACCTTGAACATTGATCCATCCTTTTTTGCAACTTCTATTTACCCATTTGCAAACATGCGATTAACTTTGAATAAACCCAACCATTTTGATTTTTTCTCTCCCGGAAAGAGTCTCAGACAAGAGTTGTAGAACAACACAAGATCACCAACTTTAAACTCTCAATGAAGGATCTTTGCATCATGCTATTTCTTCATTGTTTTTCCTTATAAAGGGCTGACCTCTCATAATATCAAAGGAGAAACTCTTCCAAAGCATGGAGATTGTAACACCCCGGAAATTCTATGACTTAAGTTAGAGCCTCACCTTATGAATAATGACTTAAAAATAGTTAAAATAATTTTTATAAACCTAAACTATTGTAATGATGCTATACCTAATGTGTTGTTGTGGGGTTGATGACCTAATTTCCTCATCCTTAACCCTCTACACTTGAATTAGCTATGAAGTATATATGTATATTATGGTATGATTGCTATATGATTGAAAGGTAGTTCTCATGATTATAGTGTAATGTAAAGTGAAAGGTTTACTCACTTGCTAAGTGTCTCT